>JBBPRA010000331.1:0-29103 GCA_038092775.1 Boletus rubescentipes | reverse complement strand
AATACTCACTTGGTGCTTGATACTCTTGCAAGTAGATTGAGGAGCTATCACTTGATTGTAGGAGTTGAGAGCTTAGTATTTTGGGTCATAAGGACCCAGCTTATATACACCCAAAGTATTGTTTGTATGAGTTGATGAAACTATCAGTAAAGGGCAAAATAGTCCCAGGAAAGAGCCCATGATGAAAGGAAGATAGTAGCACAATATGAGATCAGAAGGGCAAGTAATCGCACTAGATTGTAAGTATATGGTGCGAGATAATTAAATATGACATCATTAATAAGAATATAATATGATGTTGTAATGATCACCAAAGAATGGTATGAAATGGTACCATAATGGTGTGACTGACCTAATCATGTCAGTCACGCTTATCCTAATAAGTATAGGAGAAATATATCTAATGAATGTCAGTTATGCTCATTAGTGTCAGTCATGACACTGTAGTAAGTAATAAGCATGAAGAGCAAACTAGACATTACTATATCAATTTCCAACATCAACTCCTGTACTTGGTACATTGGCTTGGCTATCAAGGGACAGATGATGAGACCTCCTGGCTACTTGCTATGGAGTTAGGAAATGCAAAGGAACTTGTTGCAGACTTCCATAAGAGGTATCCCAATAAGCCCGGACCACTTCCCTCCTAGCGCCAACATGCTCCAATGTCTCCTTGTAATTTTTTGTTTCTCCTTCTTTTCTCCACGCACCCTGTTTTGACTTCATAATCATTTATTTAATTAATGAGTAACAACAAAAAAGGAAAGAAGAAAAAAGGAACGACTATTTGCTGCTCTCCACTCTTCCATATCCCCATCTCCTTCTCCATCCTTGTCTCCATCTTCTCCGTCCTGTCTCCTTTCCCTTCTCTTCTTCTTCCTCTCCCACTCCTACCTCTGTCACCTCATGCGCCTCTGTCTGTACCCCCACCTGCAGTCTTTTCCTCATCCTCCTGTCTTCCTTGACCTCGTGGACCTTGTCTCCAATCCTCTTCATCTCAGATGCAATCATTCCAAGATGACCCACTACCTTCTTGAGGAGTGCCCAGATGGCGTCCTTGAGTGGGGGGGCGGCTGCCCACGATGGTTCCATGACCGGGATAACGACCTCTGGCCGCATGCACTTCCTCTATTCCGGCACCTCCTCCTTCTCCTCCTCCTCGTCCCCTTCCACCCTTGCTCGCTTGCACATAATGTGCAGCTTCACACACCTCGGGCATGCGGTCCCCTTCGTTCCTGCCGGAGGCTCCTCACACTCACAGCCTTGGTCGAGGCACCAACAGCAGGGCTCCATGGCGAGCCATGCTGGTGCCTTCTTCACTGCCCGCCTCCTCTGCTTGGATGGCTGGGAACCAGCCTGAGCCTTGTCCTCTGACGTCACGATGACAATCTCCTGTAATGCTAGTTATGCTAGGTACGTCACGACGGGCATGCCACTCACCTTTTCCTTTCCTTTCTCCTTCTCTGCATGCTCCCATTTCTCCTTCTCCTTCTCCCTCTGCACCTTCACCTCCACCTCCTTCTGCACCTTCTCCTTGCGATCCTTCCTCTCCTTCTCTTTGCGCTCGTGGTGCTCCTCCTCCTTATGCCAAAGGCGAGCAGCACACTCCACCTCTTGTCTTTTCTTGGTGATCTTGAGCTGCTTGTGCAGCTCCTTGATTTTGTGCGATGCCAGCGTAGGAGAACAGGACAGGGGTTGACTAGTGGGCATTGTGGGTAAAGCGGGTGATTAGAAGACAAGTGGTAACTCTGGTGGGCGATCCTACTTATAACCTGTTTCAGACTCTGACCAAACTCCAACACAATCAACAATTACTTAGCCGATGAGTTCTGTCTGAGTCACTTTGGCGCCCCACCAAAAGTTCCACATCTCCATTTCAGGCTAGCCCACACCTACAACCATTGTTCTGGCCTCGAGGGCTCAGCCCTAATGGGGGGGTACTGTCATATCCATCCCGACCCCTATCTGCCCCCCCCAGTCTTCTCTGTCATCATCTCCAGTATCTCCTCATTCACCTCTAGGCCTTTGCCATGGAGTTGTGTCTTCTCCACGTCGGACCTCCATACATAGCCTCCATTCTATTTAGAGTTTATTTCCTTGTGCTCCTTCTTGACCCTTCATTCCTTCCACTGACCCTATCATTTCATTCACATCACTCTGCTTATCCTCATTCAGCCACAATTCTGTCCCATCTGATACTTCCGTTTTCCATATGACCTTTGTACCTTTGCACATGCTCCTCCATTCCTGAGTCCAATCTCCAATCTGGACTTGTAGTATATAATCTCCTGTATTTCACCTATGCTCCTCAGTTCGTATATCAACTAAGTCTCCCATCCTCTCACTTGAAGTTCCCCTTTGTGATCTCCATCTCCTCCCACTATCTCCTAAGCCTCTGTCACTCCAAAATCAAGGACACAACCTTGGCAAGGGCGCGACACATAAGTCTGTGCCAAGTCCTTACTAAGTCCCCTCCTCCACTATCCTTCATTGGACCCTCCAGTCCAAATCATACTAACCTTCCTTCTACCCTCCAGACCTCCATTGGACTTGAGCCCAGAGGACCTGGACTTGACACAGGTGAAGGCTGCCTTCCATTCATCATTTTCTTTAATGAAGACATTGTTATATCCCCATCTGAGATCCATTTTCGTAAATAATTTAGCTCCTTGGAGCTTGTCAACAAGTTGCACAATCAATGGTAACAGGTAATTGTTTTTGACCATGTGTTTGTTAGGTAATGGTAGTCCTGTACCATCCATTTCTTCCCATCTTTCTTGGGAACAAAGAACACCGGTGATGTTTGGGGGGATTTAGAAGGGTATATATACTCCTTCTTTAATTGATCATCAAGAAACACCATAACCTTCTCTTGCTCTGCTGGCGATAGTGGGATGATATGTCCTTTTTTCAGCTTCAACATGTCCTTGAGATCAATTGCGTGATCCCATGGTTTCTGTAGTGGCATGTGCTTGGATTCCTTTTTCAAGAATACTTTAAGAAACTTGTGATACTCCTTTGGTACTAGCTCTTCAGGAGTCTTGTCTTTTAGTTTTTCCTGTTGCACTTCTAACATGCATATTGTTTTGTGAACTTGGTACTAAATATCATATTCTTCCTTTTCAAGAGAAGCTAAGAAGGCTGTCTTCAGCTGAAGCATGTGGCAGTGTCATGGACAGGATGTCATTTTTGCTGTTCCCTTGGTCCAGTCAACTTCCAGATTGTGGTGTTTGAGCCAAGAGAATCCCAGGATAAATGAGTTCTTTCCCAGGTCCATTACTTCTGCCATGATCTTCTCACGATGTCCTTGGAATTCAATAATCAGTTCCGCTGCGTGGGTAATACTTCCAGTGGAGTTCCGTGTTCCATCTATGTTATACACAGGAATGTGGTTTTATAAGGGTGTAAGCAGTACTTTGTGCTTTTCAGCCCATGTTTTGTCAATAAAAATGGTATTTGTGCCTGAGTCTAGGAGTGCATCAAGTTTGGTAAAATCATTTTGGCTACTAGCTGGTGTGGTCTGAATAGATAGGCATATTTCTCATGCGGGTCTGACACTGTGCACAAACATGTCTTCTGGGATTTCTTCTTTTGTAGTATTTTGTTATTTTTGTTAGAGGAATTAAGCCCAGGTTTAACATGCCTGGTAAGCCCACTAGGGGACCCCTCTGACAGCAAGGTTGAATTGGAAATATTTTTATTATCTGCAGAATCCTCACTTTCTTCAATTTCTTCCACAGATAGGACATTATACCTGTTACAGCCCTTGGCACACCCAGATTGGTGCCTTGAGCCTAGGCTTTCTCCAACTTCACAGCCAGGTTTTCATAATCTTTGAACCAGGCCCTTGCCTCGTCCAAAGACATTCCTTGAATGGACTTGAACCAGTCATGGCCCTTGCCCTTGTCTTCTTTTTCCTTTTTGGTGCTTTTATCCTCATCCCAGGAAGTTGCACATTCTTCTGTCTTGGTGCTGCAAGCCTGACAGCTGCCTTTGCCCTGATGGGAGCAGTCCTTTTTATGACTGCTACTGAGGAATTTACATTCGCTGCACTGCAGCTTTGGCTTCTTGCATTCTTTGGTAAAGTGTTCTCCACTGCAGTTGAAGCTTTTATTGTTGCCATTCTGGGCAGTGTTGATGTCCATGGTGTTAGCATCCTTTGTTTTGGCCCGTTTTGCTGTTCCTGACTTTATGAAATTAAGGAGCTGTTTTTGGCTCCCTGCCTCCTTGAAGTCTTTCTTGAAGTCCACTACTGCTGTCTAGCAGCCTTTTTCCAAAATTAGCCTTTCAACAATTTGTTGATCAGGATTTTGTTCCAACAGCTCAATGAGCTGGTCCTCTGGGTACTGGGCCAGAGCTTGGAACATATTGAACCTTGTGATGAATGTGTCCATTGGTGTCAAGCCCTACTTTAGGGATGACAAAGCTTTTCTGTTCCAGTCCTTTTCATTCGAGGACCAGAAGTTTCCTTTGACCAGGGCTGTGAACTCTTGCCAAGTCCACTTCTTTTCTCTGATCATTTCATTTAGCTGAGCATGTGCAAAGGTGCCGGCGGCTCCACCTACCATTCTGGGCAGCATGGCATGGATATCAGCTGCCCCTACAAGAGCGGTGGAATTTTCATCTTGCCATACACAAATGTGTGTCCACCACTCTTCAACTTTCTTTCCCCTGGAACCATTATATGTTCTGGGTCTGCAAAGATTTTAGAAAGCTTGGGGGCTTGTGCCCCTCCAAGCGGGTTTGAGGACGCCAGCCTTGCTAGGGCCATTGCCAAACTTTGGCTTACTGCATTTAGTTTGCTGTTCACTTGGTTTAGTTCAGCTTCAAGCTGAACATTTTTTGTGTTGGCCATGTCCAACTGGTCTTTGTTGTGTTCTAAATAGAGCCGAAGCTTCATGAACACATTTACAACTTGTGCATCTCCAGATTGAGATGTGATGGCAGTCAATGCCATGGTGAGGGAAGCGGGGAGAGAAGTCATATTTTGTAAATACAATTTGAGAGGGAAATAAAGATATCTGCACAGTTTTTGTAAAGCTGCCCAAGGGTGTAATCGTCGTTTACTAATGACAGGGGTGGGGTTATTGTCCTCCCATCTGCAAATCTCACACTTGTATTGCTTATGAGTCCTCTTCTTTCATGGAGCTTCCTCTTGCTCCAGTTCCTCTCTTTGCCTTTTGTACTTTCCCAAAGTATGCTGTGTGTCGTCGAATGGCCTTAATACTACTGGCCCTGGGTGGAGGTCTTGTGTCAACCACCGGTCTAGGCTTGGCCCACAGAGGAGTTGTTGGTTGGGTAATAAGGTGGGTGCCAGTGGGTCTGGAGTGGGGGTGTCATTGTTTGGGTCTCTCTCTTTGGGAAGGGCCGAGACCTCAGTGATGGGGGTGAATGAGGGCTGTAGGTTGCCTGATCTGAGGGCATGGGTGATAGTCTGGGATGGACTGTGAGGGTGGAGAAAATCTCTATCTGAATCTGCTGTAAAGTCAAAGTGCCAAGGCACTAAGTCTTCCTCTAAGTGTTGTAGAAATCTGGTGGCGGGGGAGAGAGAGTTGTTGGCCTCTTCATGCTCTGGGCCTGGTAGAATGTTTTCTGCCACTGCCGGTTCCTGTACTACTTCCATCCAGCCCTCTCTGACTGGTAATGGTGTTCCGTGGGTGAGTGCTACTCTAGCCACGTATGGATGGTCAAGACTTTCCCCTGTCATGCTGGGGATGGTGCTGGCGAGAGCACAAAGAGACCTGTGAAAGGAGATGGGCACTGAGTGTACTCTTCATATGAGTGCCTCTAGTCACGACTTTGGAGGAAAGGTGCAACGCACTGACTTGTGTGCAAACATGAGTGGATTGAGTGAAAAGGGTAAGGTGAGTGTCATAGTCTGATTCTAATGAAACAACCAATAAAGCAAAGTCAATTTGCCCTAGGCTTTCCACTAGATGGCATAAACCACTAGTGAGGGGAGGAGTTGAATGAGTTCACTTTTAGAGGTGAAACTCCAAGAGAATCAGACTGGAGATGCCAGTTGATTTCTTGGTCTTTATATACTATCATATTGTATGTACATGTTGGTATCGAATCTACCAATATGGTTTAGGGCAGGCATAGTGGAGATTAATAACATGATGCAACCACATGGTGGTGGCAGAATGGAAGTGTGATGCACATGTGTGTGGCAGCATAGCCATGCACTGCATGGAAATGAACTGTCAAGAATAAAGTTAAGTTTAATAGAACAAGGTTTGCCATGAGGTAAACACATGTTTGTGAAATAGTGAAGGTCATGAGATAAGTGAGTTCTCATAGAGAATCTCCTCATGGTTTGAAGTCTGAAATGATTAGATAAGATGAAAAGAGAAGAATTGACTAAGTCCATTTGAATGTAGTCCCTGAGGGTGGGACCATAACAACTAGGGTATTGCAAATTAGTATGAAGTGTATCCTCCTTGCGCCTTAATAATCTCCTGAACCCTTCTAGGCATGCCCTCAATCAATCTCTGACACTCCTCAACCTCAATCTTATATTACTCTTCTTGAATCCTCTCTCAAAGTTCCAATATTCCCTTTAGTGGCTTAGGATATCCTACTAGCCTCCTTTTTAGGAGAAACCATAGATATTCTATGGGTTAAGGTCTGGAGACTGAGCAGGCCATACCATAACCTCAAATCCATGCTCTCTCAACCACTCCTTGACCTTCCTACTGGTATGTTTGGGATTATTATCCTGCTGAAAAATAATGTCCTCTGGGGTAAATCCATAATCCACCAAGGTTTGTTGGAGTTCATCTTCCAAAATCTGCACATAAAGGTTAGCATCCATCTTATGTATGAACTGAGGGACATATAGAGTACAGGAGGTTATATACTACAAGTCTGGATTGGAGATCAGACTTAGGAATGGAGGAGCATGTGCAAAGGTCAGATGTCTGGAGTTGGGAACTACACAAGAATGCACCAGAGTTTGTATATATCCAAGCGGAGTTGGGCCTGGAGGGCTGGAGTTGTACTTGGAGAATTTTGGGATATGACAGGTACTCACCACACTGGCTTGCAGGGGAAAGACCAAGAGAACTTGACTGAAGCTTTCTGGCAGTGACTTTGGCCTTTATATACTACTACAATGTTTGTACATGTGTATACTAAATCTACAATCACGGAGGAGAGTGCTATTGCTATTGGTTCACCAAAGTGTAGAGATAAGAGGAAAACATGCTATAGGTGAAACACTTCTAAAGTGGCTAGCACTGTAGATTATCTCAAAAGACTGCTTGGACCACTTGGAAAGTGAAGGGAAGGGATTGAGTCTGCTTTAGAGGGAAACTCCAAGAGAATCAGACTGGGGATGCCAGTTGATTCCTTGGCCTTTATATACTATCATATGGTATGTACATGTTTGTACCGAATCTACCGATACTGTCTAGGGCAAGCATAACGGAGATTAAAGGCGTGATGCAACCACATGGCGGTGGTAGAATGGAAGAGAAGCATAACATGTGAGATATGCATGTGTGTGGCAGCATAGCCATGCATAGCACAGAAATGAACTGTCAAGAATAAAGTTAAGTTTAATAGAACAAGGTTCACCATGAGGCAAACACGTGTTTGTGAAAATGTGAAGGGCATGAGATAAGTGAGTTCTCATAGAGAATCTCCTCACAGTTTGAAGTCTGAAATGATCAGATAAGATAAGAAAACCATAACAATACAGCCAGCAGTTGTGTAAGTCCCTATGAGTCAGAGATAAGTAATAAGCACAGCCATGGAATGGAAGCAGGGTGGAAATTACATAAAAGGGCTGTGCTCTAGATAGAAAAAAGGTTTAGTCAATGAGTCAGTGTGAATGAGTCATTCACAGTGTGGAAAAGAGAAGCTGTGTTTAGATGTAAGGTGCTCCCTTGGAGTGGTTGAAAAAGAAAAATGACTAAGTCAAAAAGGAGTAAGCATAAGAGATGTAGTGAAAATGTGGTGTTCATAACACATGGTAGGGCCAGTGCATTCATTTGCACTGAGCATGCCATGCTCTACCTTATGGACAAAGTGGTTGCTCCCATTACCAGCATTGTAACAAGCTGCAGGTATGCTTAGCACTGCTGCTGATAGTACTGAACCTATGCTAAAATGTTGCACGCTAATGCTATTGCACTTCCAGATACTTTCAACCATGTCTAACTCCAAAGTTGCCACTGACTCTTGTGTCACAGTTCTCACCAAAGTGAACTATGTGTCATGGAGACTGGCCATGAAGGCTTACCTTCAGTTCACTGGCCATACATGGGTCATGGAAATTGGCAAGCCTGATCCACTTGATACAAAGTCCACCAATGCCCAGGTGGCACACTACATTGGGTGGACTAAGGCTAATGACTCCATTGTTGGGTCAGTAAACATGCACCTGTCAGATGTCCTTTGCTGGCCCATGTGCTCTTCAAGGAGCTGCCTGACTTGTGCATCCCAGACTTGTCCACCCCTTACCTGCCTTTAGCAAGGCAGAGATGCTGTTCACACATCTTAAGTCTGCTGGATACAAGTTCAATGATAAATGCCAAGCCACGATGTTGCTGGCCAAGGTTCACACAGACAAAGGACCCTTCCATCACTAAGTTATCCAAGGCTGTTGTCCTGTCATGGAACCAGTGCCACCTCACCAGAAAAGGGAAACAGTTGGTGTAGGTCAACAAGATTAGTGCTATTAAGCACAAGGGTCAGCAGAACCCTTCTTTCCAGCAGCAGCAGCAGCAGCCACAATAGCAACAGCCCTAGCAGAGTGCTGATGCAGGTGGAGAGAAGGAGAAGTCTCACTGTGGCAAGAAAGTTGCAAGACCATGCCCACATTGCCTTCACCACATTTTTTGGCCCTACAATGATTGCTGACACACCCACTGCTGTTGACCCTTGTTTTTATGCTCACCAGTTGCTGCAACTCTACCAAGGTCAAGGAGGCCCAGTCTTTGACTCTAGGATCAAAGAGGCTTTCACTCTTGCTGATCAGCTTGAAGTTATCCCCTCCTGCAAAACCATTTTCACCTTGAATGCACATATCTCTGCCCCATCAGTGGACCACTCTATCTTTGATGGATAATGGCCATGACCTTGAGCCTTTTGACTATCCACCAGGGGACCTGTTCTCCATCCCATCTCTTGACACTGTGATAGCTGACATGTCCTCCATCATCACCTATCTGGTGGAACTCTCATCTGATGCCCAGGCACCTCCTACCAAGCAGAAGAGAACTCATGGCTTGCATGGCTCTCACTGTTGTGCCATTGAGCCTCCTCCTGCTGACCACTGGTCAGAGAGGGATGAAGAGTTTGTAGACATCTATGGATCCATCAATGGAGACATTGCCCAGGCTGCTGGCTTAGATGATGGATGCAAAGGTGATGTCTGGTCTAGTACTGGTGGCTAGATGAATCAGTGAACCCGTAGCCTGGCAATATGGAATGTTATGCATCTGCACTAAAGCAACTGAGCAAGCTATCCAATGAAGGACTGCACTACTGATCTTAGTAAGGGAAGTGTAGAGGGAAGTAATACCTGTCACTACCCACTGAAGGGCTGTAGACAAGGTGAAAGAGTTAAAGTGGAAAGGGTTGAGTCTATCTTGCTTGGGGTATTCACCACACTGGCTTGCAGGGGAAAGACCAAGAGAACTTGACTGAAGTTCTCTGGCAGCGACTTTGGCCTTTATATACTACTACAGTGTTTGTACATATGTATACTACATCTCTAATCAAAGATAAGAGTGACTATTGCTACTGGTCCAGCAAAGCATGGAGATAAGAGGGGAAACTGCTATAGGGCCAGTAGTAATATGAGTCATTCTGAGTCAGAGATAAGGGTTAGGCACAGTCATGGAATGGAAGCAAGGCAGAAATTAAGAGGGCTGTGTATAGATAGGAAAAAGGTTTAGCTGATGAGTCAATGTAAATGAGTCATGCACTGCATGAAAAAGAGAAGCTGTGTTTAGACATAAGGTGCCCTGTTAGAGTGGTTTGAAGAAAGAAAATGACTAAGTCAGAACTAAGTCAAAAGGAGTAGGCATAAGTGTGGCATTCGTAACACATGCAATCTCATTGATCATCTTGGGTGACTGGGTATCTGACAATACAATATGTGGGTCTAGTGGGGTGGATACAGTCATTTACTGCCACTTTAAACAGCTTATTTGCTGGTCACATAGCAAACACAACACCACAAATTTTTGAGATCAGAAGTGCTGGATGTATGGTATCCATGGTTAGTATCTAGACTGTAAGGAACATGATGTGTAAAGAGTTGAGAAATTAGTGACAAACTTGACTGCAAAAAAACAGTCCTTATCATGCAGCACTGGCACTTTAAACACTACAAATGTGGTATATCAGTAGCATTAAGTAAGCAGATCTATGCATTATCAGCATGATATAATAATTGTCACTCGAATCACTTGGTCTTGCTCCCTCAAAGCTGTTGTATTTACTGTATTCCCACCTCCCCACATTTAATTGCATCACTGCTAGTGATCTTGGTCTCCAGCCTTGGTGCTTAAAAATTTGTGGCATTTGAGGGTCTTGAACTCAAGACCTCAGCAAAAAAATAAATTGCGCTTACTCATTAGGTTACAATACCTCAATTGACAACAGCAACAAATGATATATGAATAGTTTTTACCACCTTCAATCCTTATATGGCATATTGAGTGCCATGCCAACACTGATAGCTGTCACTTTATCATGCTCAACCAGCATTGTGCTGGCTCAATTGGCAGCCTTTGATTTGCAGCTCATGTGTTGTTATGACCCCAGATAGACCTATACACAGTTGTTTCTAAGCTTTTCATATATCTGGCTTATTTTTATGGGCAACAAATCATCATTTACTGAGATTTTGGACAGAAAACACAGATGATCTCTGTATAGGATAGAATAAATATTCAGAGAGCTGCTGTATACAGTCTGGGTGATTATTTCCCTCCTCTTACTTGACTTAAAATGTGGATCAAAGTTGAATGTTGTGAGCAGTAAACATTTGTTTAAAGTGCTGGTGGTGTTCAACGTGCTGGTGAATGACTGTACTGGTTTCATATCCTGTAGAAGGTACACTCAGTACTGATATGAGTTAGGACTGTATATTATGTACCTATAGAAGGTACACTACACAGAATGAGTACAGAATAATGGTATGAATGGATGGGCTCACCTCAGTACTGATATGAGTCAGAACTGAGGTGTAATCTACACAAGTCAGCAAAAATAATCTATGTGCTTATGTAATCCGAGTCTGTCTGTCTCTAGTAGTTCATAGCAAATAATACAACACTCCCCCTCAAACAGAAGAGGAATGGAGTCCAAGTTCAAATGCAAAATGCTTAGCTTTAATGCTAGGTAATGCTTTTGTGAGAGTATCGGCAATCATGTCAGTCAAGGGACAATAAAGAAAGCGAATAGAACTGTTCTTAACTGTGAAACAAATAAAATGGTATTGTAAGTCAATGTGTTTCGTGTGAGGGTGATAGCTACTGTCTCATGTGAGTGCAATAGCTGACTGGTTGTCCCCATATAGGAGAGTGTGTTACACAAGCATCACAGATGGTCGAGGAAAGAGAGCAAAGAGTCCTTCAAAGTAGGACATAGACTTGTAGAGATAATCAAGAGCTTGGAGAGCTCTGGTGCGACAAGGGTTGACTAGGGGCAAAGGCAGGTCAGGCCTTGGAGCAAGTGACTTAAGACTGAAGAGATGTGATGCGTGTATTGCACAGATCAAGAGTGTAGAATAAGTACAAATGTATGGACTTATATACTCGAGAGGAGATCTGCTGAGTAAGCGAAAGAATATGATGGAACTTAGTAGAATGTTCTGCTGAGTAAGAATGGAACGTCATGGAATGTCATGGAAAGAAGGATGAGTAAGAGGAGCATGCAGCAGATACGAGAGAATCGGCTGAAGGAGTAATCATCCATGACTAAGAAGAGATAAGCAAAGAGTGTGCCCTGTCTGGTAGTAGTATAAGGAATGGCGTTGGGGTTAGAGGGTGCGTATGGTGAATGTGAGGGGTCCCAGGATAAGAAGATAGTGATGGTAAGCATAGAAAAGGGACTCCGGGAAAGGAGATGTCACATGAAAGGAAGAGATGAGGAAAAGAGCGCTACCCAGGAAGAGAATCATAACAGGTTTCACCTGCTATATCCAAATCCAGAAGAGGTCAGAGATCTCACCATTTAAGGATCATGCCAGATAATGCATATGGCAATTGTCCTCCTGTTGAGATTGAGAGAGATCTACAACAAGGTGGAGATCCAAATCGGGGTCATAAACCAACTAATAAGGAAGATCTTGGAGATCTCTATAGTGCAAAATTCTTTAATTGCATCTTAGCCTCCACTGCTCCTCCTTTTAATATTCCAAAGCAGTACAAGGATGTTGCAAAGTTATGTATCTGCAAACGAACAACATCAATGAAGGATTGCCATGCAAGAAGAAATAGATTCCTTGCAAGATAGAAAAGTCTGGGACTTGGTTGATCTACCACCTGGTCACACACCTGTCAAAGGGAGATGGGTTTATGTTGTCAAAAGTGATGGCTGACATAAGGCATACTTTGTTGCAAAAGGATTCACACAGATCTATAGAATAGACTTTGAGAAAACCTTCTCTCCAGTTGCAAGATTTGAATCTGTTCAACTTCTTCTCTCCATTGCAGCACTTGAAGATTGGGAAATTGAAGCACTCAATGTTAAGACTGCATTCTTGTTTGGAGATCTAGATAAGGAGCCTTATCTCAAACAACCAGAAGGTTTCATCAAGAAAGGCATGGAGAACAAAGTTTGTCATTTGAAGAAGGCCATCTATGGTCTCAAACAAGCCACCCTTCAGTGGAACAAGGCTCTGCATCAATTCCTACTGGAGATGGGATTTGTTTGCACCCATTCAGACCCAGGAATTTATGTTCACTTTCATGGTCAGGATATTATCATTCTTGTCATTTACATTGATGATTCTCTTTTTATCAGTTCCAATAAATCCTACCTCAAGTTCAAGAAGAAACAATTCATGGATTGATGGGAATCTAGGGATCTTGGTGAAGCAACAGAATATCTTGGCATGCGGATCACCCAAGATCATGCGAAACACACTCTAAAGTTAGATCAGATCTCATATGCTGCTAAAGTGATTGAGTGCTTCAAGCTCAATAATGCCAAAGTCACTCACACTCCTTTGCCTTCAGGATATAATCCTGCACCAAACCCTAAGACTACTACTTCTCAATTGTGAAGTTGCTATCAGTTGGTCATTGGATTACTGTTATATATCATGCTAGGAACACACCCTGACATTGCCTTCTCTGTAATCAAGATGTCACAGTTCTCTTTGAATTCATCTGAGGATCATCTGCAGAAAGCACTCTATATTGTGTGATACCTTCTTGGTACAAAGGATCTCTGCATAACCTATGATGGAGCCAGTAGATCTGGCTTTGTGGCATACTCTGACACAGATTGGGGTGGAGACTTGGAAACTCGTTGATCCACTTCAGGTTATGCAATGTTCTTAGGCAATGGAATAGTCTCATGGCTATTCAGACAACAACACAATATAACACTGCCTTCTACAGAAGCAGAATATGTTGGCATGACAAAAGCATCCAAGCAGATTTCTTGGATTCAGAATCTCCTATCTGAAATGAGATTTAATATCAAATCAATACCACTTCTAGTCAACAATCAAGGTGCCATGTTTCTTGCTTCAAACCCTGCTTAGGAAGAATGCACTGAACATATAGAGATTCCGGAACATTATATCTGTGAATGCATCCAGAAAGAAAAGGTCAAACTTTTCTATATTCCTACTAATGAGCAGAGAGCAGATATCTTCACAAAGAATCTGACTTGGCAGCACTTTGAGGAGAACAGTAAGTCATTATCGCTCTCAAGATATATATCATGAATAGCAAGGTGGAGTGTTGGCAATTGACATAGTAATGTCTAGTTTGCTCTTCATGCTTATTACTTACTATAGTGTCATGACTGACACTAATGAGCATGACTGACATTTATTAGATATATTTCTCCTATACTCATTAGGATAAGGGTAACTGACACCTGTCAGTTACTACAGATTATCATTAGCATGACTGACATGATTAGGTCAGTCACCATTATGGTACCATTTCATACCATTCTTTGGTGATAATCATGACATCATATTCTATTCTTATTAATAATATCATACTTCATTATCTTGCATCATATACTTACAATCTAGTGCAATTACCTACCATTCTGATCTCATATTGCACAATATGTTCTCTTCCTTTCATCATGGGCTCTTTCCTGGGACTCTTTCGCCCTTTACTGATAGTTTTATCCACTTGTACAAACAATACTCTGGATGTATTTAAGCTGGGTCCTTATATAGTTGGCATGTATAGGACATCTTTCAAGATGATGTGCAAATAGGTGTCCCCATTTGGAAGGAAAATTGGTAAGTCTCCCTTTCCAGTAGCATTGAACATTCCATTATCAGCTCCCCTAATAGGTCTAGCCAGTATCATCGTGAAGTTGAGGAACATCTGCAAAACACTCAAGTACTATATAGGACTGTACAGTAAGCTACAGTATGTTACTGATAGGTTCCCCCCTGTACAGCCTTGTCACAGTGCAGTACAGTCATGGCACACAATGACAGTGCTCAGCTATTGTCACAGCAACACAGTGTTAAGTCCAGGTCTACTCTGGAGTTATGGGTGGTGGTGGGACTTGGCTTCAGCGTATATGCTGCACCCTACCTAGAGTTCTGGTCCTGAATTTTGGAGTTGGGTCAGAGGTGTGTCAGAGGGGTGCAAGACTTAGCACAAGCTAATCAACATGAGGGAGATTGAGTTGTTGAGACTTGGAGCAGAGGAGAGTAGAAACTAAGTTAATATTTGAACTAAGAAGTTACAGAGAGTATCTAGGAGTTTATATATGAGGAGAGACATGGGCTGAGTAATGAGGAATGAAGATGAGTAAGAAGTCTGGGATAGGAACAGCCAGAGCTGTGACAGGGAAGTCATAAAGCTGGAGCTGTGCTTGTTAAGCAAGACACAGGAAATATACAAGGTTTGAAGCTAGTACATATGAGAAGCAAGGAAATGAAGAAACTACTATGTAAAGTCCAGGAGTCTGGAGTTGTGAACTATGCAAGAACACACCAGGGTTTGTATGTATCTGAGTGGAGTTGGGTCCAGAGGGCTGGAGTTGTACTAGGAGAATTTCAGGATGTGACACACAGTGCTCATACAGAGCTCCAGTAGAATACAGATTCCCAGCCATGGTTTCTCTTTTTTCTTTTTTGTTACTGCCTCAATCATATGGAAGAATAACAAATATGTATTGTGTGTAGATACGTACAACGACTATGATATCTACTGGCTACATGGACATGTGCTGCCTGGGGCATGACATTGCATTGTTGTTGCATTGTTGATTCAGTGGCATGAGTAGTACCATCATTCCACCATTGTCCTTGTTGACGTGGGGGCGTAGTGGTGGTGGTGAAATGTTGTCATCATCATCATTTTGGTGGCACAGGTGTCACTGTGCCATCATTGTTCTCATTGACATAGGTGTGCAGTGTTTGTAGTGGTAAAATGGTGGCAGCAGCATTGTCATTGTTGTTTTGGTGGCATGGGCAATGCTACCATGCTGTTGTCATTGACATGGTGGTGGTGGTGACACAGCATTGTTGTTGTTGTTTCGGTGGCATGGATGGTGCCACCATGCCATTGTCATTGTCACTGAAGTAGTAGTGGTGGTGGTGGTGGTGACATGGCATCATCATTATTGTCATTGTTTCAGTGGCATGGGTGGTGCCACCATGCCATTGTCATTGTTGTTGAAGCAGTGGTGGTGGTGGTGGTGATGACACGTCATCATCACCGTTTCAG
Organism: Boletus rubescentipes; assembly: GCA_038092775.1. Classification (NCBI taxonomy): domain Eukaryota; kingdom Fungi; phylum Basidiomycota; class Agaricomycetes; order Boletales; family Boletaceae; genus Boletus; species Boletus rubescentipes. The sequence goes on along the minus strand of JBBPRA010000331.1, from coordinate 13,201 downwards.
TGGCATGGGTGGTGCCATCATCATCATCATCTCGCGATGGTGATAGCATGGCCCAGGGCATGTTGTCATTGTTGTTGTTGTGACGTTGTGTCATAGACAGGGAGAAGGGCCCAGGGGTGTGGTGGTGGGCATGACCAAAATGTTGTCATTGTCATTGCTATTGCATTGTGGTAGTGGTACAGCCTGGGGCACCTTATCATCATGCAATGGTGGCACAGCCCATCATTATCCAAGTCACATTGCACCATTCTTGTTGTGTGGAGTGGTGGGAAGCCCAAGGGTGTGGTGGTGGCGCAGTGGTGGCATCAACATGGCACCATTGTTGTTGTTGTCCCTATTGTGGTGTGGTGGTAAGAGAAATGATGGTAAGGAAGGTGTGCTGTGTTTCCAACCATGGTCATGTGACCCATCATGCAGCACAAACAATGCAGAAAAATCTCCAAGTCCACACAACTAGGAAATGCAGGGTATATTTCATTAGGAATTTGAGTAGTAGTTCAAAATAAATACTCAGTACAATTTAATACAATTATAAGTACACATTTTTACTACATAACAATACTTAGCTAAAATGTGACATTTTCAAATGTTGCCACTGTCAGACCTGTAGCACTGTAGCATGGATTGCTGTTGCCATGTGACATACTGTGATGGCCATGTGACTGTGATGGTATGGCATGTCATGCTGTAATATGCTGTCACATTACTGTAGCACTGTGACATCCTGTGGGAAAAACAGTGTTTTGCAGATGAACCATTCACAACACAGTGACAAGTGCTGTGAGGCACCACTGTCATAAAGTTCAGGTATGCTGCTATCGTCTTGAGCTGCAAGGGAATAGGTGTCATGTGGTTCTGCATGGTCAGAGATCACCAGCCATGCACTATCGGGTTGGTTTTCTGTGGTGTGTGTGCACATATTGGCTGACTTTCCCTTATCTTTTTCATCTTTAGATTTCTTCCCTTGCAATTTCCACATTTTTGGGGCTTGGCCAGCTTTTTCACTGCCTTCCTCCCAGCAGTCACATCCCTTATGCCTGTACCAACTGCAGTTGTTGCAGTTGCCATCAAACTTTGCTTTATGGTGATTGCCCTTGCCCTTTTTAGAAGCATCAGCTCCAAAGGCAGCATCCTTGCCTGTCCTGCTGGACTTCTCTCCCTTTCTGCCATCCTGCAAGGTAAGACAATCATACTTCTCAAGTACAACATCCATCAACTCATTGGCAGTAAAGGTTTTGTTTTGCAGATGCATTATGGACGAGATAGAAGCAAGTTCAGGGTTGTAGGTTCAAGGGAGTGACACATACACAAAGCTAAACATGTCCTCATCGGCCACTGGATGCCCAATGGATGCCAGTTTCTCACGTAGGGGGAAGGGGAAGGGGGGGATGAGGGAAAGGGGAAAGGGGAAGGGGGGAAGGAGAGAGAGGGGGAAGGAGGAGGAGGTAACAAGGGAAAAGAAAAAGAAAAAGAAAAAGAAAAGAAAAAAGAAAAAGGGGGTGATGAGGAAAAGAAGCTCATGGAAAGGGGGGATACTCTCTCACTCATCACTTCCACTCCCATTCCCACCCCTATCTTCATTATCAACTCCCCTTGCTCTCATTTTCCTCATTATTTCCTTTCTTGCCCCCCCTCTCCTCCCCTTATTATCCCTTTTTCTCCCTCTCCATTCCTCCTCTGTCCTCCCTTCTTCCCATCCCCTCCCTCATCACCCCCCCTCCCTTCCATGCCCACTCTCTTCCATTCCCTCCCTCATCACCCCCACCCCCTTCCACCCCCTCCCTCATCACTCTCATCTCCACTCCCTCTCTTGTCACTTTTACCTGTGCCTTGTTTAACTCTCTGTCATAATTAGTGTCTGAAAGTCTGGTCCAGTCTGGTCTTTTGCCTTATTTGGAAGGCAACCAGACCAAAATCAGTTCTTAAATAGAAAAGAATGGCTGCAACTGGCAACTGGACTGAACAAACTGGTTACAACCAGTCTTTCAAGGCCATAAACTTATAAATCACATTTAGAGGTAGCATATGAAATGTAGTACTAACTCCTAGCTATATATTGGTCTCTTAGTCTAAGGATTTGGACCACAGGATCATGAGATACATACAATTGGTCAGAACAGTATCATTTTAGGGAAAGTTAAGATCTTGATGAAACAACTGAATATCTTGGCATGCTGATCACATGAGATTCTGTGAAACATACTGTAAAACTAGATCAGATCTCACATGCTGAAAAGAGATCAAGCAGTTCAATCTGAATAATGCCAAAGTCACTTGTACTCTGTTACCATCTGGATATAATCCATTACCAATTCCAACTATTTCCACTTCTCAATTGTGCAGTCACTATCAGTTGGTCATTGGATCACTGTTATACATCATGCTAGGAATATGCCCCAATATCACCTTCTCTGTGATCAAGATGTCACAATTTTCATCTAATTCATCTAAGGAACATTTGCAAAAAGGATTCTATATAGTGTGATACCTTCTTGACATAAGAATCTCTGCACCACTTGTGATGAGCAATGACAAGCCAATTAGTCCATTGATCTTGTTTTTCAAAGCAGTATATTTGGAGGAACTTCTAAACCTCCTTATTGACAATTTCTGTCTAACCATTCATTTGTGGGTGGAAAGATGTGGATAACTTAGTCGAGATGCTGAGGGCCTTGTTGATTTCCTGCATGACTTGTGCAGCAAACTGCAGGCCTTGGTCCAAGATAATGGAATGTGGGAGTCCATGATGCTTCCACACATTGTGCATGAATAACTTGGCTGTGTTAAGGGCCAAACATGTTTTTGTGCAAGGGATTAATTCAACTTCTTTTAAGAACCAATCAACAACTGTCAAGATCACATCAAAGCTGTGGGAGAGGGGAAGGTCTGTGATGAAATCAGCTGAGATGTGTTCCCACAGTTTTAATGGAGTTTCAAGTTGGTAAAGAAGGCCTGCTGGAGCCATATTAGATCCCTTGAACCTTTGGCATGTGTCACATCTAGTAATGTATTCTTTTACAGTAGTGGCCATCCCAGGCCAGTAATAGTTGTGCTGCAACAAATTGAGGGTTTTTTTATAGCTGGGATATATGGCTACAGGGAAGTCATGGTGTTTCTGGATGACTTCCATCCATAATAGGTTACTTTCAGGCATGTAAAGCCTGCCATAGTTTTTGTGTAACATGCCATCACATTCTTCACATATGGTGTTCTTTTTGCATAGCCTTTGAATGTCAGCTTCTGACAGTAGGCAAGTGGTGTTGAAGATTTTTTTTTTAGTCAGTCCTCTTCATCCATGATCAGAATGAGAATGGTTGTCCTAATCTTGTCTGGGGTGATGACAATATCTCCTTTGTTGTCATCTTCTATTCCCTCTCTGTGATCTTCTTGTCTAGAGAGTACATTAGGTTTTCCCATAAAAGGTCCAGGTTTGTAATACCAGACCACATTGAATCTAGAGAGGTATTGCGCCCAGCACACTTGTCATTGATTAGGGTCCTGCCTTTGCATGAACCATTGCAAATTTGCATGGTCATTCCATATTTCAAATTGGTATCTGGCATCTTCTAAATAGTGACACCATTGTTCCAGGGCTTGGATTACCACAAGCATCTCTTTATCTGCGATCAGGTAGTTCCATTTCTGTGGCATCATGGTGTGGAAAGGAATGGCAACCAGGTGCCATACTCCTTTTTCTATAGATAGTACTGCCCCTGTAGCATAATCACTTGCATCACTTTCAAGGTGGAATTTACAGTTAATGTCTGGAAATGCCAGTATTGGTACTGTGGTAAAGTGGAGCTTGAGTGTGTCTGAAACAACCCAAAAGCCATCAATGCCTTAGGTTATCTCAAGTAGATGGTGTAGACCACTAACAAAGAGTGTGAGTTTATCGAGTCCACTTTGAAGGTGAAACTCCAAGAGAATCAGACTGGGGATGCCAGTCAATTCAATTCCTTGGTCTTTATATACTATCATAATGTGTGTACATGTTTGTACCAAATCTATTGAGCCTGTCTTGAGAAAGGCATATCAAGATCAGAATTGAAGAGAAGCATAAACATAAGGAGTGCACATGTGTGTGGCAGCATAGCCATACACAGCATGGAAATGAACTGTCAAGAATAAAGTTAAGTTTGATGGCATAAGGTTTGCCATGAGGCAAACATGTGTTGTGAAAGTGTGAAAGGCATGAGATAAGTGAGTTCTTGTGGAGAATCTCCTCATGGTTCAAAGTCTGAAAGATAAGATAAGATCAAAGAAAAGAAAAGTGACAAATCCATTGAAAATGTAGTCCCTGGGGTGGGGCCATCACACTACCCCCCTTCTAAAGATCAACTTCCAGGTGATCAAAAGGAAGGTGGCAAGGATTGACTTTGGTAAACAGCTCTGGCCACTTTTGGCACAGTAGGAAGAAATCTGCTGGATCAATGGTGAGGACATGTGGGGCAGAGGAGTGAGATTTGTGGAAATCTGGGATAGCATCTTTTGCATTTCCAAGATTGAGATTTAGATTCCCATGTATGATCTGAGTCATCATAGCCCTTCCAATGAATGAGATATTCTAGTTTTCTTCTTCTTAGATAAGAGTTCATGATGTAGTCCACCTCCCATTTGTTGTCTCTGTCTGCAGTCATGTGCACTGGTCTATCATGCCAAGGAAGTCTACTTCTGTGGTGCAGAATGTGCACTTTTTGGGTTTGACAAATAGATTGTTTTCTTCTAAATGTCTGAGCGCTTCTAGGACAATCTTGTCATGCTCAGCTTGGTTTTCTGTTTTTGTAAAGATCATCAGATCATTGATGTATACCACCACAATGTTATCCATGTCTATGAATATTTCATTTATTATTGCATGGAAGGTGGTGGGTGAGTTGCATAGCCCAAAATACATGACCAGGAGTTCAAATGGTCTGCAGAAGCAGGTGAAGGCTGTCTTTCATTCACCATTTTCCTTAATGCAGACATTGTTGTATCCCCATCTGAGATTCATTTTTGTGAATAATTTTGCTCCTTGGAGCTTATCAACTAGTTGCACAATCAATGGCAGTGGATAATTGTTTTTGACCATGTGTTCATTCAGGTATCAGTAATCCTGTACCATCTATTTCTTCCCATCTTTCTTGGGAATGAAGAACACCAGTGACATTTGGGGAGATTTAGAAGGGCATATGTACCCCTTCTTTAATTGGTCATCAAGGAATGCTGTCACCTCTTCTTTCTCTGCTGGGGATAGAGGGATGATGTTGCCTTTCATTGGCTTCAACATGTCCTTGAGATCAATTGCATGATCCCATGGTTTTCCAAGTGGCATGTGCTCTGATTCCTTTTTTGAGAATACATTAAGGAATTTATGGTACTCCTTAGGGACTAGCTCTTCAGGAGTCTTTTCTGTGGGTTTGTCCTGTTGTGCTTCAAGCACACATATTGTTTTGTGAACTTGGTACTGAATGTTGTATTCCTCTTTTTCGAGAGAGAAGATGAATGCCAACTTCAGCTGAAGCATGTGGCAGTGTTGCGGACATTGTGTCATTCTTACCATTCCCTTGGTCCAATTAATGTCTGGATTGTGTGCTTTAGCCAAGAGAATTCCAGGCTAAATGTATTCTTTTCCAGGTCCATTACTTCTACCATGATTTTCTCACAATGTCTTTGGAATTTGACAATCAGCTCCACTGAGTGGATGATACTTCCAGTGGAGTTCCATGTTCCATCAACGTCGTACACAGGAATTGGATTTCATATGGGCATTATGGCACCTTGTGCTTTTCAGCCCATGTTTTGTCAATAAAGATAGCATTTGTGCCCAAGTCAAGAAGCACATCTAATTTTGTAAAGTCATTTTGGTGGCCAGCTGATGTGATCTAAATAGATAGGCATATTTCTCATGTGGATAGGATGCTGCCCACAAATGCATCTTCTGAGATTTCTTCTTTATTTTTGTTGTTTTTTGTAGAGGAATTAAGCCCAGGTTTAATGTTCCTGGTGAGCCCACTAGGTGTCCCCTCCAACAGCAAGGTTGAATGTGAATTTAAAATATTATCTGTGGAATCCTCACTTTCTTCAATTTCTTCCATGGACAGGACATTATACCTATTATTGTTCTTAGCACACCCAGATTGGTGCCTCAGACTTAGGCTTTTTCTGACTTGGTGGCAGAGTTCTCATAACCCTTGAACCAGGCCCTGGCCTCATCAAGACTCATTCCTTGAATGGACTTGGACCAGTCTCAGCCCTTGCCCTTGTCTTCTTTTTTCCTTTTGATGCTTTTATTCTCATCTCAGGAGATTGTGACTTCTTCTTCTTTCTTGGCACCTTGTACCTGTCTACCACCTTTGCCATAGCAGGAACAATCCTTCTTATGTCCTCTGCCAAGGAACTTGCATTTGCTGCATCACAGCATGGATTTCTTGCTTTCTTTGGTAAAGTCATCTCTACCACAGTTGAAGCACTTGTTGTTGCTGCTTCAGGTAGAATCAATGTACATGGCATTAGGGTTCTTTGTCTTGGCCCATTCCACCATTCCTCACTTGATAAAGTTCAGGAGCTGCTTTTGGCTCCCTACTTGCTTCAAGTCTTTTTTAAAGTCAGCTACTGACATGTAGTGACCTTTTTCCAAAATTAGCCTTTCAACAATCTGTCAATCAGCATTTTGTTTCAAAATCTCAATAAGCTGGTCCTCTGGGTATATGACTAAGGCTTGAAATATGTCAAACTGTCATATCCCAAAATTCTCCTAGTACAACTCCAGCACTACGGGCTCAACTCCAATTAGATACATATGAACTCCAGTGCATTCTCATGTAGTTTGCAACTCTGGACTTCCAGACTTCACTTAGTAGTTTCTTTATTCCCTTGTTCTTCATATGTACTAGCTCCGAACCTTGTATATTTCCTGTGTCTTGCTTAGCGAGCACAGCTCCAGCTTTATGACTTCCCCATCACAGCTCTGGCTGTTTCTATCTCAGACTTCTTACTCATCTCCATTCTTCGTTACTCAGCCTATGTCTCTCCCATATATAAACTTCTACATACTCTCTGTAATTCCTTAGCTTGAATATCAACTTAGTTTCTGCTCTCCTCTGTTCCAAGTCTCAACAACTCAATCTCCCTCATATTGATTAGCTTGCACTAAGTCTCACATACCTCCAACACACCTCCAATCCAACTCCAAAATTTGGAACTAGAACTCTAGGCAGGGCGCAGCACATATACTGAAGCCAAGTTCCACTGCTGTCTGTAACTCCAGAGTTCCAGAGTTAGTTCCAGAGTAGACCCAGACTTAACACAAACCTTGTGAGGAACACTGTTACAATTCTCTTCCTTGGCACAGCTCTTTTCCTTATCTCTTCTTTCCATGCCACTTTTTAAATTCCAGGATTCCTTTCTTATGAATATCACCACTATCTTCTCATCCTGGGATCACTCATCTTTATTATGTGTGCTCTCTAACCTTTATGCCATTCTTCACACTACTACTGGACAGAGGATATCTTTTCTCTCACTCTTAGTCATGGATGATTACTCCTCTAGCTGATTCTCTTGCATTGGTTACATGTTCCACTTACTCATCATAGTTCTTATACTTTCCATGACTTTCCATTGTCTTACTCAGCAACTCTTTCTATCCTGTTCTTCTCTGTTTCTTAGCTTACTTCAGCAAGCCACCTCCTTAGTATATAAGACCTTACACATGTATCTGATAGGGCACTCTTGATCTATACAATACATATTGCATCCTCCCTTAGTCTTGAGTCACTCACACCAAGGCCTGACCAGCCTTCACCCTTAGTCCACCTTGTCACACCAGAGCTCATCAAGCTCTTGATTTACTCTACAAGTCTATGTCCTACTTTGAAGGACTCCTTGCTCATTAATCTCAACCCTCTGTGCTGCTTGTGCAACAAACGTGTCCATCAGAGTTGACCCCTGCCTCAAGGATAACAAAGCCTTCATGTTCCAGTCCCTTTCATTTGTGGACCAGAAGTTTCCCCCAACCAGGGAAGTGAACTCTGTCCAAGTCCACTGCTTTCCTCTGATCATTTTGTTTAGCTGAGCACATGCAAAGGTGCTGGTGTCTCTGCCTGTTACATGAGCATTGCAGGCAGTTGAGGTAAACAAGCAAAGAGTCCTTCAAAGTAGGACATAGACTTGTAGAGAGAATAAAGAGCTTGGTGAGCTCTGGTGTGACAAGGTGAACTAGGGGGAAAGGCTGGTTAGACCTTGGTGCAAGTGACTCAAGACTAAGGGAAGATGCAATGTGTGTATTGTGCAGATCAAGAGTGCAGTATTGAATACATATGTGAGGCTTTATATACTATGGGGTTGACTTACTGAGTAAGCTAAGGAATAGTGAAGAACGTGATGGAAGAAGTTGCTGGGTAAGGGAACAGAAGGTCATGGAAAGTATAAGAACATTGATGAGTAAGTGGAACACTTAACTGATGCAAGAGAATTAGCTAGAGGAATAATTGTTCATGACCAAGAGTAAAGGAAAAGAATATCCCCTATCCAGTAGTAGTGTAAAGAATGGTGTAGGGGTTAGAGAGTGCATACAGTAAAGGTGAGTGGTCTCAGGATGAGAAGATAATGATGATATTTGTAAGAAAGAAATCCTGGGATCTGAGAAGTAGCATGGAAGGAAGAGATAAGGAAAAGAGCTGTGCCAAGGCATAGTACTGTAATCCACCTACTATTCTGGACAGCATGGCATGGATACCAGCTGCCCCTGCAATGGTGGTGGAGTTTTTGTTTTGCTATGCATGAACACATGTCCACCATTCTTCGAATTTCTTACCCCTGGAACCATTGTATGTCCCAGGGTCTACAAAGATCTTTGATAATTTGGAGGCTTGGGGTGCCACCCTGAGTGAACTTGATGCTGCTGGCCTTGCAAGGGCTAGAGTGAGACTTTGGCTCACCACATTTAATTTGCTGGTGAGTTGATTTACTTCAGACTCAAGCTAGAGATTCTTTGTGTTTGCTGCATCCAGCTAATCCTTGCTTACTTCAAGATAGAGTCATAGTTCTGTAAAAACATTTACCCAAGCAGGATCCTGTCCTGAGGCATTTGCAATGAAGGAGAGAGTGGCAGTGAGGTTTGGGGGTAAAGAGGTCATATTGTATAAAGACAATAAATTGACAACTGTGTCTGCAGTGACTTTAAAGATGCCTGAGGGTATAGCTTCTTCTTACTAATGACAGGGGTGGGGTTATTGTCTTCCTGTCAGCAGATCTTGCACTTGTACTGCTTACAAGTCCTTTTCTTTCTTGGAGCTTCCTCCTGCTCCAGTTCCTCTCTCTGCCTTCTGAATTTTCCCAAAATATGCCAGCATTGGCTTCTTCACACTCTGGGCCTGAAGGAACTGATCCTACTGCTGCCAGTTCCTGTACTATTTCTTTCCAGTGCTCTCTGACAGGAAGTGGTGTCCTGTGAGTAAGCTCAACTGTCATATCCTGTTCATTTCTGCTAGCCATCTCCAGCCCTCCAGCCCAACTCTGCACTCATAAGACATGAACTCTGAAGCATTCTTGCTCAGAACACTACTCTGGACCTCCATGACATTCCTCCCTTTCTCTCTCCATTTCGATTTATCTATATCTGTACTAGTTATTGCTTCATACATAGTTCTGATCCAGTGCACAGCCCTGGCATCTAGTTATCCATTCTCTGGACCTTTAGTAATCCTCATTGTTCCATTATGAATCCTATGTACTCCCTTCTCATATATAAACTCATAGTACAACTCCTGTACTCCTTAGCTTCATTATTAAATCAGTTTTTCTCTGTTCTGATCTCTGAGTCCTAGTGACTACTTGCTACACTCCTTACTCTCTGCACATCCAACCTCCAACCTCTAACTGAAATCTGGAGCAACAATCTAGCAATGGGGCAGCACATAAGCTGAACCCAACACTCCATTTTCCTGTGACAACTCCAGAGTTCTGCAGTTAAGCCTGGAGGAACTTGGACTGTAACATCAATCCCAGGTATACATATATGGGTGATCAAGGCTTTCTGCACTCATGTTGGGGACAGTGCTGGCAAAGACATGGAGAGACCTGTGAAAGTGAGGGGCACTGAGGTGCACTCAACTTCTGAGCACCTCTAGCTGTGAACTTGGAGAAATTTGCTACACACTGGCTTGTATGTGTGCATGGGTGAGTAGAGATAAAAGATTAGATCAAAGAGAGAAGAATTGATAAGTCCATGAAACATGTAGTCCCTGTAATGGGACTGTAATACTAATTGCCCAGAATCCAGTGGTTGGTGCATATTTCTTTAACTTGTATCTTAAGGTGTTTTTGAAGTATGGTCTGGATAGTACAATTGAGAGTGGTGGAGAGTGAAAAAAGGCCCTCAGTTGTGTCACTGCTCATTATGGCTGCATTGAAGCTCAGGGACATGGAAGCCTCCACTGTCATATGTTGGTGTGGGTTGAAGGCACACTTAATCCTAATGAACTCTGTGAATGAATATTCATTAAGAAAGACAAGGAATTTGGATGGTGTGATTGGAACCAATGTTCCTCAGAATCTGGAGGAGGATGTTGATGTTCCTTCAAATCACTGCCACCCATTGTCATATCCTGTTCATTTGTCCTAGCCATCTCCAGCCCTTCAGCCCAACTCCACATCCTCTAGACATGAACTTCAGAGTGTTCTCACTTAGAATGCTACTCCAGATCTCCAGACCTCTGCTACATTCCTCTCTTTGCCTCTCCATTTCTCTATGTCTATATCCGTGGTAGTTCTTGCTTCATACATAGCTCCAATCCAGTGCCAGGCTGTGTGCACCACTCCAGCCTCCAAGTACCCAGTGTACAGCCCTGGCATCTAGTTATTCATTCTCCAGACTCTTAGTAATCTCCATTGTTCTGTTACAAATTCTATGTACTTCCTTCTCATATATAATCTCATAGTACAACTCCTGTACTCCTTAGCTTTGTTATCAATTTAGTCTTCCTCCATTCTGATCTCCAAGTCCTAAGTGACTACCCCCTACATTCCTTAACCTCCATACTTCCAACCTCTACCCTCTGTCTGAAATCCAGAGCAATGATCTAGCAAGGGGGCAGCACATAAGCTGAACTCAATGCTCCACTTTCCCGTGACAACTCTGGAGTTCCAGAGTTAAGCCCAGAGGAATCCGGACTTTAACACCCATGCTGTTTTTGAGGAATAGAGGTGAATGTGAACAGTGAGCCTGACACTTGGTATGAACAAAAAGATTTTATGAACCTTATTCAGGCATGTTGTATTGTCCAGGACCACCTTATCCATAGAAGTGTTGATTTTGTCTTGATGAAGCAAATACATTTGCAATGTATTCATTGATGTCAAAGAGGAGAAAATCTGTCTGCATCATGCAAATGGTCTTGTCATTAACTTCATTCCATGTTGTTAAAAATGGTATGTTGTAATATAAATATCAAGTTCATTGGATCAGGAACTGCTGCTAAGGCTGTGTTATCCTACTCACTGATTATATTATAAAGAGTCAATTAAAAGCTCATGCAGCATATATAGCTTTAAAAGTCGCAGTCAAGAAGCTTGAAGCTAGTACTGAGTGCTATAATGACAAAGAGTATTGTACCAAAAATCACTGCAGAAATGCACTTACTCCTTAGTTCCAAAGCAGAAGTTGTCTGCACAACAAGTCAGTTCTTACATGCTTGATCTTGAAGATCACTTCACCAGTTATCATTTTATTCCTTTGTTCTGGACTTCATTTGAAGCTTTTGTGAAGAGAACAAGTCATGGTTCTGCTGACCACCTCTATGTCAATGAGGATGAGCATGAAGGTGGAACTTTGTATGAACCAGATGAACCTATTTCAGGTTGCAATGAACAGGTGATCTGTATCAACACTGTGGGCCAGACATTAAATCTTGAAGTCTTTATCTGACAACTATGAATCAATGGAGAGCTATAATGCTGATGAGCTGCTGGACAACTGCAGGCAATGAAGACCTGTTGCAAATCTGTTGTGACCTCACCAAGAAAGCAAAACCCATGAACTCATAATGGTTTATTCCTGCAAGTGTCTAGTGCCAGCTCATAACAAAGTTTATGAAAGGTATTGTCATGCAATGCTCACCCTTTTTAAACTGTGGTGTGTTCTCTGATCTATGGCACAAGGGTAAAGAATGGTCAACCATGTTTGAGGCATTCACTTTGGAAATGAAAGCAGAGCATAAGTTTCTGTTGGAAAATATGCAGCTCCTGCATGAGTTTCACAATAGTTGAGATGATGACTATGCTCAGTGGCATGCTTGCAATGGAAAGAAGGAAATCAGATACCATTAGAATTGGTTGGGACATTCAGCAGGGAGGATGAAGATGCTATGACAACTGAGGATCACTCAAAGGAAGGGCATTTATTAGAGTGGTTGACAGCTGTGTCAGAGTCCTCATTTTACTGATCTCAAGAAAAAAAAGTGAAGCTGATTCTTGCTTGGCATACCTAAGGAAGTCTGGACAATTTGAGAAAACATGTCTATCTGGAGGTGATTCAGGGGCAAATACTGGTGAGACGTATTATACAAAAGTTGATAAATGTATTTGGGTGAATGAATATGAGAAGCATAAGCAGGAGTGGAAATCAGGCATGGGTTGGATCACTTCAGAACAGTATTGATTTAGATATGTAACAATTTGCACACCAGTCCTGCTACATCTATTCAGATTTTTGACCAAATCAGTTCAGAGCATCTGCAAAACATGAATGTATGGCCAGACATATCTGCAGTCATTGAGCCCTCTAGCATCCATACCAGTAGATCTACATTCAAGTTGATTACCCAATTTGAGTCAAATAGCAAACAAGAATGCACATTTCAGATTATTGCAGATCACAGCATTTAGGAAGATGCACCTAGTGAGATGCAGCTCCTTTACAAATGTTATAGGAGAACCTGGTGGGATAGGAAAATTGAGAATTATTGGAGCTCTTCAACAGCACTTCATCAGCAAAAGGCATATTTTGCGATAGTGATCATAGCAACCATAGTAACTCATAGTATTTTCATAGTACATATTCATAGCTTCCATAGTGTTCATAGTGTTTATAGTGCTTGAGAAGAATGGAGGAAATTAAGAAGGGAGGAAGAAGAGTGGGGGAAGGAGAAAGATAGGTGGGGGGAACTGAGGGGGAGGAGAAGGAGGGGGAAGATGAGAAGGAGGGAAGATGAGGAAAGGG
>JBBPRA010000330.1:0-29211 GCA_038092775.1 Boletus rubescentipes | reverse complement strand
CCTGCGTGTGCTGCGGGGAGCGGCAGTGCTACTGCTTTCCAACCCTGGATCCAAATGGTCAATGATTTGAACTCACAAATCCAACCCATCAGTACAAATATCGCCGGCGCGTTCGTTTCACCTCTGCTCTGATACCTCTCTGACGACTATCCAGCCGCCTCCAAGTCTGGACCACCCGGCGCTTCCATCCTCATGACCACTGCGCAGAATATTACTACAGTCAGTTTGAACTTTATGCAACAGGTAGTCAACCACCCCGATTTCAACGACATGGTGCAAGCGCAGGTCAACCTGGGTATGACCCTTATCACCATTCCAGTCGTGAGTGTCTGCGTAACATTGTAATGTAAATTTCTGAATAATTGTTTATTTTATCAGGCACTGGCTAGCGGGTACATACCCGGCCTGAGTTCGATGTTGGGAGTCATGGGTGTGAAATTGTAAACCGGTATGATGCTTCGGAGGCAAGGTTACGGCGTGGCTATAGTTGGTGTATGGTTGGCATGTTGATTGTTTTGTTGTCGCTTCAGTTTTCAGTGCGATTTGTTAGTCGGTGTATGAGTTGACGTGTTTTTTTGTCGTTTCAATTGTCGTTGTGATTGATAGTTGGCGTGTTGATTGTTTTTTCGTCGTTTCAGTTGCCAGTGCAATTGAATAACGTGTGTTCAGTGTCCACGTTTAGCCGTGAGCATGATTTTGGGAGTTCCCTGCTCTGGGCCCTAGAAGCCCAACAGACCTTGAGGAGCCTTCAGCGACAATTCGCGAAATGCAGGCGCTGAGATGAAATGTTTATGACCCGCCTTGCTACTTATACCTCTCGAGTCCTTGCGCTCAAAAGCGGGGCTTTCTTGATTCCAACAGGACAGATATCTGTAGGGTCTTCTCTGATGACTACATATTTGCGGTCGCTGGTCATGTGAGTGCGTTTCATTTCAGACCAAGCTTTATCACTCGTCTTGTGCTTCTAGCATTTCCGCCGGCGACTTCACATTATGGCGTGTACGACGTTTCTGCCAGCGGCATGGAATGAATGTGGGTCGGGAAGTAACTTCCATTGTGTAGTGGAGATACATGCCCCGCCCACAAACCATGCGTCCCGACCTGTGGGGATCCAACGGTCAATGCTCGAGCTGACGATGAATGATGCAAGAACGTGGTCAAGACATGGACATGTCGGAAAACACAAGTGATGGGCGCCACCTAAGCTCACGAAGATCGGGACTGGGGTTGCTGTAGTGTGTTTTATAAAGAGCTAGGTGCGTGTGCACACATCCTACGTGCCAGTGTCACAAGTGCCAAGGGACTCGTTCGGAGTGATCGACATTGAATGGGTAGCGACAAAGCTGTGCTCTGTTTTGATGATGAATTACATAATGCACAAGGAGACTATACACTGGACAAAACGTCTAGATACCTACCTGGATGACGCGCTACTTGACGGTGGAATTGACGCTTCTGAATTAACGCTTCTGCTAGGGTTGGTGGTATTTGCGACCCGGGACTCTGCAAGTGAGCGTCGTTACTGGCAGACACGAGAAAGAGAAACACCACGAGGTTCTTGACGAACTCTGGTATGTGAGTCTCGTGCTAGTCTGGTGACCAGACTAGTCCCGTGCATAGAACCGTGTACATGCCTGTTCATTCTTAGTGTAACGCAGAAAGACACGAAAGGAACCGCGTACCTGCGTGATGTCATGTTGGACTTGAAGGAGCTGAATGTCAGTGCTACTAGTAGGGCTACTAGTTATCGATTTTGCTTGACGGCTACCTACGAACGTAAGTAGCTGAAGACCAGCGGAGCTCAGATACCACACGATCTCATTAAGTACTGTCGATCACTCTGAACGGGAAGCCGGGCACTCGTAAGTTGCGGTGATGGTTCCCCAAGGTCTGTTCAAGTTGGGCTTCTGATCCAGAGTAGAGAACTCCCGAAATCATGCTCACGGCCAAACGTGGACACTAAACGCATGGTATTCAATTGTACTGACAACTGAAACGACGAAAAACAACCAACACGCCAACTATCAATCGCAACAACAACTGAAACGACAAAAAAACACGTCAACTCATACACCAACTAACAAATCGCACTGAACTGAAACGACAAAAAAAACAATCAACACGCCAAACATACACCAACTACAGTCATATCATAATCTTGCCTCTGAAGCATCATACCGGTTTACAATTTCACACCGAAGACTCCCAAGATCGAACCCAGGGCGGGTACGTACCCGGCAGCCACTGCCTGATAAAATAAACAACCATTCAGGAATTTACATTTACAATGACACGAAGACACTCACGAATGGAATGATGACAGCGGTCGTACCAAGGTTGACATACGCCTGCACCAAGTCGTTGAAATCGGGCTGGTTGACTACCTGTTGCATAAAGTTCAAACCGACTGTAGTAATATTCTGCGCAGTGGTCATGAGGATGGAAGCGCCGGGTGGTCCAGACTTGGAGGCGGCTGGATGGTTGTCAGAAAGGTATCAGAGCAGAGGTGAAACGAACGCACCAGCGATATTGGTACTGATGGGTTGCAATTGCGAGTTCAAATTATTGATCATCTGGATCAAGGGCTGGAAAGAAGTGTCACTGCCGCTCCCCGCAGCACACGCAGGGGCTGTGGTAGGAGTAGTGGCAGCGGCAGCGACCGAGGCAAGGGCCACGAGAAGAAAAGCATAGACGAAAGAGAAGACGCGCATTGTAGAGGATTTAATGTGACAAAACGAAGAGCTATTCAACTGTGGGGGGTTTGTGGAAAGCTGATGTCTGAGGGCGAACTGTCCGGGTTTTTATAGGTTTCGCGATGATCTGTGGCCCAAGGTCCTCGAATGTCCAATGGCACGCATTAAGCACATACCGTCTTGTTCGGTTCACAGGTGAAACGATCCGAATTACCGAGTTGATACCGAGTATGGAGTTCCCTGGTGGGAGCACATAGAGTTCAGCCTAAACCCTGTCCGTTTAGTCCCCGTGAACTGCCATACGCACAGACGAACAATAAACCAGCGGTCACGTCGAATTGAGAATAGTCGCGGTGCCACCGTGCAAAGATCAGGAGCTCGGGAGCACTGAACGGGAACCTGCTCTAATCCACTTACATCATTCCGTCCGAGTTCCGAGGAGTCGCACAGCATAACCTTCACAACCCTCACGATATACCGTGCGCTAAAAATCTCCTAGACCATTTTAGTGTGTAATTGACTGGGATTACAGGGGCTACCACATACAGTATAGTTGATTTATTGAACGCTAGTCCGCACAAGCCAGACTTGGAGATAAAGGGGAGGGGCCGTTTTGATCATTGAAAGCGATTACCTGAGCGCAACAATCTACTTCCAAAACTGGCTCACTTCTTCATGCCGTTGTTCATGGACGTTGGCGGGTCAACTCCGCTCTGAGTGGTCAAAGCCAATTATGATCCCAATAGAACCTAGAGTGAAACGTAAGTGGCACAAACGTCACACACATCATGGTTTGAGACCTCTTGATAACAACAAAGGAAAGGCCGCAATCTGACGTGCTAGAAGCACAAGACGTGGGATGACACTTACTGAAACGTACTAACGCAACCAGTGGGCGCAAGCACGGCACCCACGGACGGCTTGTTCGCTTTCCATGATACGCACAGACGTAAACACAAATCGGCGACTCCGTCGCCTTCGGGGGGTCGAAATAAAGGCGTGTAGAGATCACAAGCAGGTGATACTGCCACTGAGCCCGAAACCCAGTCGAATTCACACTCCGTTTGGCGACATTTCGTCCAAGGCTCTTGGCTTTCAGTTTGAGTATCGACTCAAAAATGCCTGGCGCAAACCTTTTCATAGTAGCTGCAAAAGTCTATGCTATAGTGTTGTTACACCGACTTGGAACTTCGTTTATGAGTAAAGCAGAACAAACAACACCAAGTTAAACGGCGACTGACCATATGACATTGCAAGTTAAGCCATCTAGAGAGCAACGGTAATACTTGTGTAAGAACGTACGGCACGATCCCCATCGCTGACGGCGCTCAGTCCTGTCTAGTACTTGTCCCACCGTTTTTGTCGATTACTCTTTCGTACGTTATGGGATGTGTCGACAAGGAAAGCACGAGGAAGGCGAACGGCAACCTCAATGCTTTGCGCACAAGCGCCCAACAACAGTCCGCGTCGTACGACGCAACGTTTAGTCTTATTTGGTCCTGCTAAGCGAAAGGATAAGAAAGCTGGCCGAGAGTGTCACAACTACACGAGTTATGAAAGCCAACCGGATTCAGTATCATTGATTCTGATTCCAAGTCATGGAGAGCGTACGAGCGTGACACTATCTGAAAAAGTCCTAGTCAGTGGCAACGGTTATCTCAAGTTACGGAAATCACACTTATCACATGAATAACGCCACGTCCGGTTTGCTCGGACAGTCCAAGTAAGCCGTGTGCAATATCGTATGACGTGCCAACCTACGTTTAGTTTATGTAGGTCTGAGCTCTGCTGGGTGAAGGATGGAAGGCTAGGTTAGAATTTTTGCAGTTGGTTCAGGAATCAGTATGCCATGAAACACCGGATTCAGTCAAGTCATGAGACCGTAACGAACTCTTAAAAAGTCCTAGTAACGGCGCGAGTGGCGTGGCGGCACTTGTTGTCATCTGGAGAATTGGGACAAGCACCATCCTGACTGGAAGGCTTGATGTTTATGGGAAGAAACCTGCGGCTCCTAAGTGAAACTCCACAAGGCGACGTTGATAAGACACACTACCATGGACGTCTACCTCATTTATCACGACGAGAGTATCCAAAACAGACACGAGGCCGATCATTCAAAAGTATCCAAACGAGCGAGAGAGCGCAGGTATCGCCCAGAGTCGGACTACGAGCGCACGTACTAGTCATGATCAGTAGACCACTCGACAAAACCGAAATCAACCTACCCACCCCCCAACCACTCCCGGGCCACGGTCGGCTGCGTTGAAGTGCGTTCCCACTACTCGGCACCCTGTTCATGACGACAAACAGGGCCGGCGGCCCAGGTGTCAGTAGATTCACGTTCGACGGCACCTATGAGCCCGTCATTGCTCACGCTGTATGCATTGTACTGTAAATGTCACTGGCCCATGTTCATCGCGCTGCGTCGTGAAACTGGACTTGGACCTGGGGTGGGGTGGAGCTCTTCCGAGTGATACCGAGTCCTAGCGTAGCGACTGCCAGGGGTCTGCGTAGTTTGTCTCGCCCGTCCTGTAACAGGCGGCGGCCCAGAGTCAGTCCTATCCATTACCGTCGTCTATCTGGGACCTCTCCAACGGTTGAGTTGAGGCCCAATAGAAAGCCCAGAGCAGCTGAGCTTCTGCAGGACGTCTGTTACTTACGGACAAACGCTCGGCGAGAAGCAAAGCAGATACATATACAGGCCTAGAACTGGCGTGCGGCGACAAGGCGCAGTGCAGATCAGGAAAGCAGAAGTACTCCAACTCGCCATCCGCCGGCCCATCCCACGCCGGTTCCCACCATTGTCACTGGCAATAGTATTCTCAGCCCGGTGCGCTCACTTTCCTGACTTTATTTCTTCTCAACACTGCAACGATGTCCATTCAATTTGCCGCGTTATCGTGTTTGAAGGTTGGATTGCCCATCGTGGTCAGCGCCGGAAGGCGTAGCGCCCACAAGTTGTCATGGTCGTAGTGCACTGTGCTCCTGAGCCTCGAAAAGGTCTCCTATTCTCACACGATATGCTCGACGAGGACGGAAGAGAAGACTCTAGACGACGACCTCGACACGCCTCCCATCGAGGACAACGCGTTGTTGAAATTTCAAATATATCTAGCCCTATCCGTGCAACCGAGTCACCGGGGACTTCCGCTGCGATGACGGGAACTCTTTACTGGATGTTAACTTGACAACTCAGATTGCTATTGTTTTACGTTCCGAAGGTGCGAACCGAGCATCCTGTGCTTCTGGCGCGCGCCCAGAATCCCATTTTCAAGGACCTTTGATGGCAAACCTTGCATTGTAGCGCTCTAACACTTCTGGCGCGATTACCCATCCGAACCTTGTCACACTCGCTGTCGTCATTAGCCATTATCGGGCTTTGCAAGATCTACGAAGATGGGGACGGTTCAACCTCAGACACCAGTTTCCCGCAAACCAATCACTCGTTACATCTCGACCGAAGAAATATCTCCCCTCAGCCAGTTTGTTGGTACATTCATTGGCATTTGGTTCTCATGCCTCGCTGACAACTATTCAGACCTTGCCAAGTCTTGGGAGGTTGCGAAGCCGAAAGCAGCTCCTGGGATTCGGATACTGAATTCCGTGAGTGCCTTGTGACATCCGAAATTATCATACATCTGTGGTGCGCATCTTGTCTGCTTGCTGGCCTTTATTGATTGAAAATGCTTAGGTTGTTTACCAAATCTCTTTTTTGTCTTCTGATATTCAAGTCTAGACTAGCGTCGTGCCACACAACTCAGCTACCCTGTATGTGATACTTCTTTCCTTCGGCTTTATTCCACGCTAAAAATGTCTAGGAAATTCTAAGCAAATGATAGCCTCGTCAAAAACCCGAAGTGATGCAAAGTCATCACGGGCCAGCTGCGACGCTGTCCAGATCTCTGCACGCTGGTATCGCGATTACTCATACTTTCGAGATGGTAATATAATACTTACCGCTGGTTTGCCTGTGTGTACTTGTGGAACCGAACAAATGGAATTCCACGCCTGGTGTCAACCCGTTCGGATTCTTTTCATGTAGAAGCAATGAACCGAACATCTTGTGCTTCTAGCGGATACCCTAACACACACTATTGGTACTAACTTTCCATTTTCAAGAAGCCTCGGGGTTGATGCTGGTCCTGCAGCGCTCGGGTAAGCGAAACTTCTAGTCTTCTACACGATGCGATCTTATTCATACTCCTTCATTCAGCCATAATCTTAGCGCACTTGAGGCCGTATCATTATAAACCTTGAGAAATTTATAAAGATTTATTATGGTAGACCTCAGACACCAGCTTCCCGCAGAGCTGAACAACTTTGTTGGCATTAACTTTGGTGGCATTAAGCTCCTTACATCAATTTTAGGATGCGCGTCCTCTTTTTCATCTCTGCTATCTTGCTCGTAACCGTTAGTTTTGTTGCTGCCGTTGCTGGCGCTCCCACTACCGATGCAGTTAGTCCGTTTACACAATGTAGAACCGGTTACGATCTCCAAAAAGTCAGCGATATAGTATCTAGTGCGATCAAAAAGATCATAGACCTCCCCGAGCAGCTTGTTGGTACGTTCATTGTCCCCGTGTTCTCGTGCTTCTCTGACAACTAAGCAGCCTCCAAATCCGGCATCTTTAGCCCCATCATTGAGGACATCAACGTGCTCATTGCAGAGACAGTGAAGGATGTTAGCAGAGTCGTGGAGCACAACGTGGACTGTGTAATCGGAACTGTCATTAATGACCTTGGGGATGCGATTCGCAAAGTACTTGGCATGAGTGACTCTACAAACTGGAAACGGACATTTCTGAACAAGAATTTGGTTTATCAGAAGGACTCTGATGTAGCAGACACCTTGCTCTCAAGTCTTTCTGCTCTCCTTCCTGGCAATGCGTAATCGGCCAACGCTTATTTTAACCTGTTGTACCGGCGTTTTGCTCATTCTTGCGTTTATAATGCTTCAATACTTTGGAAGAAGGATGTCACTGGTCCTTCAAGCTTTCTTTGAGGTTCCATCATTGTTTTACCGAGCAGTAGTCGGAAATGTTATCTCGATACGACACATTTGATGAATGTGCTACATGCCATAGGTGCCTATTGACTCGTTAGAGTGTTCAACGAACGTCCGAGGAATACCAGATCGCTTGCTGGACACGCGCTCCGAACGTCGACGAAGCTGTGCTTCAGTCAAGCAACGCACATGCCTGGGATAACGGATGATAGATTCATGCACGAGAACAGTATACAAGCGACTAAATGTCTGGATGGCGGATGGCTTGAACGCACCAGCGCTACTTGACGATGGGATTGACACCTCTCGAGGAGAGGTAGTCTTTTGCGACCCCGGGACTCTGTAAGAGAGTATCGTCGGCGTCTGTCTATGTGAGGGGAGAGAGAACGCACGAGGTTCTTGATGAGATCATACACACTCTTGTCGTGGTATCTAAGCCCCGTGCGCGGATCCGTGTACGGGGCCTACTCATACTGAGCACAATGCTGAAGAGGAGCGAGACGAGTGATACGTACCTCGAGTCCTGTGATGTCGCAATAGTGGCGGGGAGGGAGGAGCGATGGGGGCGCTTCGAGCGATGTGTCTGTGACAGGGTGAGAGGACATCGCAGTAGGAACGAGCGAGAACGTACACGTCGGGACGTCCTCTTCCTCCTCGGCCCCGTCAACGTCCATGGCCTCTTCCCGTGCGAGTCGTCGACGCTCTCGCTCGGTGCGTTCGCGCTCGCGTTCTTGGCCGAGAACGTTTTTGAGATTCTTGGTGCGCCGATTGGTATTTTTGGCGTAGGCGGTGTTTTTGAACGGGCGAGGAAGTTGGAGAAAGGAGAGCTGTTCGGCGAGTGTCTGTCGGGCTGTCAGCGGTTGAACGGGTGGGAACGTGGGCGACGGACGGGTGTGCCGTCCGAAGTGGGCGCGATCTTTTTTCTGGTGGAGCCTTTGGGCGGCCTATGAATGGGTCAGCGAAGACGAGTTAGCGGTGAGGAGTGTCTGACATGACAGTGGTAGTTGGTTGCAAATTCGCCACTCTCTCTCCGCCATGTGTGCTCACGTTGTCGTGTCTGAGTCTCTCGACACGGCCCCCCGCTGTGCACTTCGCGGTTCGCTCGACCTGGCTACTGGCATCTTTTACAAAGCTCCAGAACGTGCGCGGATACGCACGGCGCAGGCGTGCGACAAGTGTAGGATTAGAAAAGCAAAGGTGACGTCCAACTTGACATCCCATGCAATGTCTCTTATGCACTCATTCTTTCTTTCTCCCAACAGTGCAGCGGCGATCAGCCCGTTTGCGAACGATGTCGGGTTCGCGGGTTGCTCTGTCATTATGCCCCCGAGCGACGTGCTCGTCGGTGGAGCAGGGAGGCAGTGCAAAATAGGAGCAGCGGTCGGTCCTCCAGTGACGCACGGACCACGCACGAACCAGCTAGCCAGAGACATGCGCCGATAGTCTCTGCCGAGGTCCGTTCAACATCGCCGTCGGAGAGCGTCGAGCTGGTTCGATCTTGTTCGGACCCGGTGCCCGACGTGCGGTCTGCTCCCGAACCACGCAAAAGTCGTTCAGTGTCTGACAAGGTGCCCGAAACGCCAAAACCGTCGATGAATTGCGAGGGCGGGGATGGAAGAGGCACGTCGGATGACGACCTTGGCATGCCTGCCATCAAGGATAACCCGTTGACGTTTTGGCTCGAGCCTTATCCTGGTGACCCGCCTGGGCTGCTCGAGGATATTCTGGCCCCCGGGTCTTTCGGGGCGACCGACGCGGCTTGCGCTGCCCCTGCGACACCCCTGGATCCAGAGCTTCTAGGCGCAAGATGTCGCGAAGGCGCAGGAGACGGTGCACTGTACTCCAAATCGTTCCACAACCTATCGTGTTCTCGCCGAATCGAATCGTCTTTCGATGTATCCTCGGTTGACCCGGGCATGTTGTCCAGCCACGAACGACGTCCCTTTTGTTGCGATGCGGATTCTCTGGACTGGCGAGTATGCATTTCCCATACGCACTTTCTTAGTTTCATATGGCCTTCATTTGGTATAGGACCCCCTTGACGTCTCCGTCCGCATCACCCGTCCTCACGCGCGAAAGCTCGGTCGGGTTACTGGAGACACCGACGAACAGCTACCCTAGCTCACCCTTTACGCTCGCCTCCTGCTCACCTCACCTCGGACCCTTTGCGAGCGGTCACCACTCTTATTCACTCTTCGTGAGCGAGATGCAGACGCCGGGGATGAGCGCGGATAACTTTGGAACCGAGTACGTGGCTTGGGACGAGGGCAAAGACGGTGCGCACGCGTTTGGGGAGGGTATGGATGGGTTTCTACACCTGGATGCTCTATTTTGAGGACACACTGAACGGTAGGGACTGGGACCTGGACAGGTGCTATCTTATTTTTATTTATTCTTGGTTCGTTTGTACCTTTACCTGACGCTGCTGACTTTGTTTCGTCAACTTGAACGACTCTGGTTTATCTTCGTTTTCTCCTACTGGGCTTTGTGTTGTTGGGTCAAGATGTGCTTGTTTCCCTAGGACCTGCCTTTTGGGACATTACAGATAACGGACTATTCGGCGGCTGTAGATGAGGTTCATAGTAGGTCGAGCAACTTGTGAATGAAGGCCTTCCACACGCTTCATTTCGGCTTGGGAGGCTCTGGCCCGGGCCCGCCGAGTCTTCGTCATCCGAGCCCTCTACGACCTAACATCGACTCCGCCCATATGTGGTTTATTGCGGTATTGCAGTTCCGTTTGTGTCAGTGACATGGATTCGCTTTCTATTCCTCCCTCCAAGCTTCTAGAATCCCTACTACCACGTCCAATTTATTCATTGTCTCGTGTTCCGGGCGATTCAGGTGCAACAAAACGAACGTGACATGACACAAGCCTCTCGACACGATCCTCCGCCATGCACTCTGCCGTTTGACACGACCGGAGGCATCTACGAACTCTAGGGCGGGCGGGGCTCGATATGATCATGTTTCTGAGCCTCGAAAGAGTCTCCTAGTCTCACACAAGGTACTTGACAAGCACGAAAGTGCGACGTCAGACAGCGTCAAACAATTTCAGACTTGAAGGACAACGCCTTGCAGGTATGTTTCGAGCCCTGTCCTGGCGACCCCTCGCGTTCTTCGGAAATCGGACCCTTTGCGAGCGGACCCTTTCCTTATATGTACATTCTGTGCGAGCGAGGTGCAGATGGCGGAGCGGATATGGCTACAGATGGCATAGCGACCGAGTATGTGCCTTGGGAAGAGGGCAAGGACAGCGCGCAGGCGTTTGAAGGAGACGTGGGTATGTTTCTAGACTTGTATGTTCTTCATTTTTTGAGGACACTGAGATAGAAACCGGGACGGGGACGGGGATGGGTGCTACTAGTATTTTATTTCTATTCATTCACGGCTCGCTTCATACGTTTACCTGACGCTACTGACTTGTTTTCGTCAACGACTTTTTCTTTTCTTGGGCTTAGTGGTGTCAGCTTGAGATGTGACCATATCCCTTGCTGTTTTGCTAGGACCTTTCTGTGTAGACATTACGGATAACGTACTGTAACAAGGACTATTAGATAAGGTACTAGTACTACATTGAAACTCGAGTGACTCGAATGAAAAGCTTCCAGACGTCCAGCTTGAGAGGTTCCGGCCCGGAAGGGCCGCTGTCAACGAGCGAGCGGACCTCAAGTTTCCTCTGTCACGGCGAGAACTCGGTTCACATCTCCAGAGAATTCACGAATTCACGACAACGACGCGCTGGCTGAGCTGGCATCCACATCTCAGATCTCCGATGGATTCACACACGGAAGGCAAGCCTACTGGTTTCAAGTTTTCGCGGTACTTGATGGATTGATAAAGTCGTTCGTTTCCCTCCTGGTTGGCTTGGTGGTTCCAAGGTAGATTATTGGAATCCGGCAACTACCGAAAAGCCTTGGATACCGTCAATAAGAGTCCTCGTGTGTGCCTTGAGGCTGGCTTTCTGACTCGTTGTGTAAACGTGTGCGCAAAATCGTTTCCTGAGTCTCTCCTTCCGCTCCTTCAGAATAACCTGCAGAGATGGCATATGCTACAGATCGTCAAAGTGACATCCACTGGTCAACGACATCATTAGATGAGGATATACCGCCCATGACAGTACGGGAAGGAGAGTTGTCCACCAAAAGTGAGCACAGGTTCTGCATCTTTTCCGGGATACTGACAGTACCACAGCCCTCCTCCATGGCGACCAGCCCACATCCTCGACCAGAAGTGACCGTACCCTCCGCTACTGGTGCTACGGACTTCACGCTTTCCTCGTCGCCGTCCACGTTGCTCTCGTCGGGATGCTTTTCACCCATCCTGAACACCGCTTCTCCGTCGCGGTTGACAACACCTCTGCTACCATCACCTTAAAGGTTATTCTCCAGGCGTTTTACACGGTACAGTTATATGAACGCGTTCCGTGGATATTGACGTGACGGACTGCATTGGAAAGATATACACTGCAGTCCTGGTCTTCATAGTACAACGCCTCGCGATATCTGTGGTCATGGCCGAACGACAGAAATTAACCACCATACATGATATATGTAGCGCGTGGAACGGAATCGGGGCGGCAATCAATATGCTGTGGCAACAAACCAAGGTCGTGTCCTCGCCGTCAGCAATTCTCTTGATATTGATGTACTTGAGCTGTATCTCTGGCCTGCATATCATCTCGTCATCGATCATCCAATTCGAGGCGTTCAACAATACTATCACGAGTGTTGTTCCGTCGACATTATCCTGGCCATTTTCCTCCATGGATCTCACCAACATTGACTGGACTACTGTCACGCCTTTGACTTCGTTATGGCCTCTGCTATCAACTGCAAAAGGACTGACTGGTAACATTCTGTATGATGTGCCAACCACTGATTACGCTTATAATGGAGCTGTTGTGAACACAACTACTATTAATGCTAATTGTGGTCTACTTTCAAATACTTCAGTTGGCTATTGGTCCCCACAAAGCTATTTTGTTAATATCAGTGGACTTGGTGAAGTTGGACTGTTTGTGCTGGGTATGGATACAAATTCAGATTCATGCTTGTACTAATTATATGTACTAGGGCCAAACATGGTGCACTTCATCAACCTGAATTCTACAGCAGCTGGGATTAATGCAGTGTGTTCTATTCTTTTTTTGTTGGATATTTACATAAACTTTCTAGTCTTGCCCCATCTGTGACAATTATATTGGCTTTCAAATCTCTACTGGAGTAGACTTGGGAAATTTAACTGGTCAAGTTCTTCAAGTTGATACTGAGATTCCAATCAGGACAGCAGGTCAATTTTTACTATGAACACTGGACATATTTTAACTTGATGTTTGAACAGCTACTAGTGAGAAGACTGATGCCACTGTTGCCACTACATCATTCTTCATTGCATGTACTGTACCCTGGATGCAACAAACACTACACAGTATTTTCCCATGCAAAATGGACAAATTATACCAACTCAAGAATTCTTAGCTAATGGATCTGAATCTGAATCTTGGAAGATTTGGTCACCAGGTCCAACCACAGAGCTGACACAGATGGTAATCTGCCTGTATTACATTCCTACTTGAACTAATTCTCAACATATTAGTTCAATACTGCAGAGCATGAGATGGATATGGCATATATAGCCTGCATTCAAACATCTCCTGGCACCCAGCAATGCAATTATGCCACTTTTGCTAATATGTCAGTGCTAGATGTGACATCATATTCATAAATACTTATCTTGGAAAATAGGTATATGAACAATCTGCTGGGAATTCCATGGGTCTTTGGATCAGCTGCAACAGCAAAAGTACTTCCATCCCCAATGATTGTTGGATTAAAGGACTTTGAAGACACACTTGCCAAAATGGCTGCAGAATTTATATGGCTGGGTATATGAATAGTGCACTTATCATTGTCATTCAACTAACTATGTGCATAATTAATAGCAAGCACATTGGACATAGGAGAAGGAGCACAGCAAGCTCAAGGGAAAAGCTCAATAACAAATTTTGTCCTTGAGCTTAGATTGAATGTATGGTTCATGCAGTTCTATTTCTATTTGTTCTCTGATAGCAAGTACAGGTAAATACAACACCAGTGAGTCTTTTGCAATGAAATGCATGATACTCTCCAATATCTTGTAGGTTGCCTTTGGGCTGTTTGCCTCAGTCATGCTCTTTGCCATCATGGCTTGGATGCTTTATGATTCATATCCAAGGGTGGTCAAGACAACCATTACAAGTCTCAGCATTTTAGAACTGATGTGGATCTCTACCCACTCTACAACCTTGCAAGACTGCATGACAAAAATGGTCAATTCTATGTCAGACCAGTTAAGGATTGAGGGGATAAAAACTGAAGTTTGTCTTTTGAACCTGGATACTAAATTGATCATATGTCACTTGAATGAGATCAACAATCTCAACCAGAAGTCTATGGACTATTCTTCTAATTGCAATCCTGGTACTGCAAAAGGTCAGTTTACACTTTTAGTTTATATCTTACAACTAGAATTGAAATGATTTCCCTTCAGGACAATCCTTCATGCATTTATGGTGCTATGTTCTTCATGGCATTTTGTTGGCACTACATCTAGTCCTTCTCCTGCTCTTGATACACCATCCAGAACATAATGTCAGCATTTCAGAGGATAGCACTTGGGTCACAACAATTTTGAGTATAGGCCTTCAGGCATTCTATGTTGTGAGTTATTTTCATATTCAGTCTCCTTATATTATATGATTCCAACTCATTTTCAAGCTGTATACTGCAACACTGGTGTTTATTGTACAACAACTTGCAACATCAAAACTTATTGCACAAAGGCACCATCTGACAACCATCCATGATACTGCCAATGCATGGACTGGAGTTGGAGCTGCAGTTTATTCACTTTTGCAGCAAAGGAATTCAGCTTCATCTCTTTGGGCAATAATTGGTGTGGCAATGTATCTGGGATGTGTCTCTGTCATGCATATTGCCTCCACCACCATCATGGAGTTCACAGCTTACAACAGCACCTCCACTAGCTCTGTGCAAACACTGGTAACCTGGCCCAATAACTCTGTTCTTTCATACACCACCTGGATGGATTCTATGCCACCAATCACTCTAATTGATGATCTTCACACCAATGGCCTACTCAACAACACCATCTATGATATTCTCACCACAACACAATCCAGTTTCATCAATGCAACTGTGAATGCAACTTCCCTTCAAGTTACTTGTGGACTACTGTCAAATCTTTCCTTCTACAATTCTAGTGTCTCATCAGGACTCAACTTTTCTGTTGATGGTCTGGGACAAGAATCCTTTGTATTTGTTGAAGGTGAGTTACAATATTGAAAGGGTTGAATAACATAATGATTGAGTCAATTTCCAGGGAGTGAGATGTCAGCTATTCCAATTGCAGCAAATCAGATTGTCAATCTAGAAACTGCTGACACTACAGGTCCAGTTAGGAATTCAGTCACATCTAAGTCAGTCTGAAGGCTGACTCACATGTAGGGTGGTTTTGACAATTGTCCAACATGTGATCAGTATCTCTTCTTCCTCATCACAGCTAATGTTGAAGTAAATGAGACTGTTGCCACCAGTACAACAGATATATGTAAGTTGCAACATTGCACAAGGTAATAAAGCTAAACTGATTTCATGGTGCTGAAATTGGAATTTTGTGCTTAGGTGATGGCCCTCCAATCATGGCATATGTTGCAGCATGCTCCTTAATACCGCAAACAACATCTGTTACATTGCACATTCAAACCAATAATCTCATTCCAAGCTTCATGCAAACAAGCCCACAGTCTTGGATGTTATGGTCTCCAGAAGTGGAAGAGCCCTTAAATCTTACATCTGGGGTAATAAAAAATTGGTCTTGTATATATATTAACTTGCAACAAATCTCAACAGGTGAATAGGCTAATTGGAACAACTCCATATATGATTTGCCCTACAAATGGTAAAATATGTGCACTGTCAGCCACGTGTGTCCATTGTTATCTGGCTCTGCCTTTTCAATACATTAAGCTACTGTTTTTTTTGGTAGTGTATCACTCCCAACACAAAATAGTTCCCTGTCAACAATTGCCCCAAGCCAGTTACAGGAGACCCTTGGACAGTTGATAGCAGCCAAGATTTGGATGGGTACATCTCAACTCCACTCATTTATCTATTTTTGGCTTCTAATAACCCTTTTTCTAGCTGGTCAGATTGGTCCAAGTCAAGGAGGCTTCCAGCAAATGACTGGTCAGAGTCCAATCACACAGGTGGTCACTCAATGGAGATTGAATGTAAGTATTATAACCATTTCAAGAAGCATTTTTGATTAAGTGGGACTTCTAGATTAACACACTTCCTGTGAGCATTGCACCTATGTAACATTGATAAACATCTCATTTTCTTCAAGACTGCAGTAGCCTCAGGAGCATCACTGGTGCTTCTCTTACTGGCCTTTTGCTTTATTGGGATGCCTCCAAGGCTTCCATCCACCCATCCATCCATCAATGGTGTCAGTGTCCTGGAAACCCTGTGGATTGCAGTGCATTCCCAGTTAATTCATGAACACATGGCAGATGTCAAGGAACCCTCACTTGACAATTTGCGAAAGGCAGGGATGTTTGCCATCTATCTTGGAGATATTTATGCCTCTCGAGCTCTTGCACTTGCAAGTGAGAATGAGGCTTTATTGGAATAATGTGTTATACATCCACAACCTGTTTGCATTAGACTACTCTCAGGGCTGTGTTTCGGAAGGAAATAGATACCTTTATACCACTCTTTGATGACCACGAGTGACCATGGACTATACCTATCTCACTGAACGTCAACTAGATGCCATTTACTCAATTATTCTAGTTACTCGACACTTCATAAGTTGAGGTGACGTACATACATGGTTTTCTCAAACAACACTCTCAACCGGACGGTGTCCATCACCTGGCAGTTGGTGTTCATATATTCATTTTCAAGTGGGTCAGCATTCATTGCGTGGAAGGTGTCTAAAGACGGCGTAATAAATAGTGGGGATTGTCTAGCAAGGACAATCGCAAGCGGCAAGTTCTGCTCGTAACTGTGAGTGTTGGAGCGTTATTTGCTTGCATTCACACCCACCTAGAATCGTACTATTCGTGGATAAGCATATGCTCCAACCTTAGGCTCTGGAAACTATGCTCATCAAAACGAAGCATAGAACACGGATACTATGCACGTGTTCGAAACGGTCAACGATAAATTCATATGCGAGGACAGAATACACACCACCAAATGACCATAATGCCTGTCTGGACGACGGGCAGCTTGATCCACTGGCACTGCTTGACAACAATAGGATTGATGCCTGGAGTGGAAAAGTAGTTTTTCTTTACGATGCCGGGACTCTTTAATGGAGCGACGCACGAGGTGTTTGAACGAGAGAGACTACACCCTTTTACTTGAGCCCCCTATTGGATCTGTGTATGAGGCTAGTTCATGCTCAGCATATCGTAGAAATACATGACTTGAGCTACACGCACGTCGGGTGCCCGTGAGGCGGTTAGGAAGGCAGGAGGGGATGCCGTGATCAAGGTCTCTGCTAGAAGACTCGGAGGGTGAGACATCAGCGCCAACTACGAACGAACGAACACGTACGCGTCATGCCATCCTCTCCCTCCTCGACCATCGTGCCAAAACCATTCCACTGCTCCTCCCGCACAAGTAAGAAGCCTGCGCTCGCGTTCTTGGTCGAGGACGGTCCTTAGTGCTATGATTGGTGTTTTTAGTAAAGGCGATATTTTGGAGGTGAGCAAGGCGATGGCTGCAAATTCGTTTTCTCACCTTGTCGTTTGTTGCCTTTCAAGACGACCACAAGCATCTTTTACACGGCTGGGCAGGCGTCGCTCCAATGACCATGCGACCGTAGTTTCGAGTAGCGAAAAGATCTCCTAGTCTCACACTAGGTGACAAACAGGGAAGAAGTGCGACATCTCACACGGACTCGGAGGAGAGCATGTTACAGGTATGTTTCAACTTCTATCCCGACGACCCCTGCGTTCATCGAAGCTATCGCTATCTTCGCACCCAGGTCTTAGGTCTTGTCGTTTACGTCGAGGCATACGATATCGTCACAACGTAAGCAAGAACTTGATCATGATTCAAGTGGCAGACACGACTCGGATGTCCTCTCCACGAATGTCGTCCAAGACTGAGTTTGTGATCACCCCCGAGTGCACGTCTACATGCCGAAAAGCAAGTCAATCAGGTTTTACAGAGTACAAACAATGTTAAGCGAGAGAGCCAACAGAGATAAAAAGCACTAGAACTAGGCACCAAGATGAATGTAAAGAATACGTTGATCGAATGGAATATTCACAGATCTCATCGTCTGGTTCAGCGCAAACGCCGCACGGGTATGATCCAGACGACCAGACTCGTCAACCATATGCTTGTAAAACATCGACGTAATCTTGTTCGTCTCGCCATCGTCCACCGCCCACATCGTCCCTATTACAGAACGGAAGCCCAGGAACTGCATCGCCGACGCGAGGTGGATCACCTCGTCCGGACTCTCTTCGTCTCCGACCATTGTATGGCACGCAGACAGATACGCGAATTCGGGATTCTTTAGGTTGCACCCGATGATCCGTTGGATGGTAAAGTGACCGTCGTGCAGAGCAAACGCGGATTTGAATGGCTCTTTCCGATTTGGGAGACCATGACACGCAAGGTGTACCCATTCGTTCTTGTCGAGCTCGTCGATGACCCTGGAAATGCACGATTCCTCTCCATCTACGCGCGTGAATGTGGCGAGGCCGTCGACACACTGACCAATATTGGCCAGTTCCTCGCCAACGGAAAGGAGTTTGCTCTCTCCAGCGGCTGTGGCTTGACCGATGGCGATAAAATGTTTCCGATCAGTTACAGAACTCGGTAGATCAGGACGTCTAGCACGAATGAGGGCGGTCAAGGTTGGGGTGTAGGACGAGATGTAGAGCTCGGGGAGGTTGCGTTGATTTTTTCTAAACGGACCAGCAGCATGCAAGGGAAGCGTAGAAAATTCGCCAGTGGGACACCACCAGATGCGTGATTTCAACGCATGAGTTGTCTGAAGGAAATCGACGATAGGCGAAATGATCTGATCCCAGAGTTTACGCAAGAACGACGCGAGCTCCCTCGTCGCGTCGACCATCGTTGCGCGCACACTCAAAGTATGGAGCTCCTTTGATAAGTCTCGAACGCTCCCTTGTGTGATCTGCAATGGAATGTGAACAGGGTCCCGATCGAGTAAGACGACGAGCGCGTCACAGCTATACTTGCTTGCGTTGAGGATAATGACGGGTCCCTCACTAGCTGCGCGTTGAAGATCCGGGAAGAGGGAGGGAAGAAGGAAACGGGAGAGACTAGGGAGTTCGCGAATGCTACTAATGACTTTTTGCATCTCAAGGTTGAGATGGCACGCCCGCTCGTGCTCATCTGTACCAGGTGAGTTGACGGCACTGCGAACAAGCGAGGCCAGCCGCGTGAACTCGTCTGCCAACGTCTTTCCTGCCGGGCCAGATGATATGACATCCTCCAGCGGGGAATGGAGTCGAGCAAGCTGACTCCAAAAGACGCCTCGGCCTTGTTCAAGAAGCTCAACCGCACGCGCGGGAGCATGTTTACGAAGACACGCTGAGAATGCGTCTACTGCGAGGGACGACGTGCGTTCTTTGAGAATGACAAGATGCTGCGGCAATGAGGGCAGACTGGCCAGATGCTGAACGAGTAATCGAAGAGCTATTTCGTACGCGAGAAGTAGGCTGGAATGTTGGAAATCCTCCGCCGCAAGGATCCACGCTCTAGTGGCAGAAAGATCAATGGGAGAGACACTGGCAGTTTGGGTCACATGTGCCAGTTGACCATAGAGGCTAAATAGCTCCTCTTGATCTTGTAGCTGCTTCGTCCGTGCAAATTGACTGCGGAGACAGCTTGCAAGGTTGTCCAACGATTCTGACCTAGCAGGGTGACCTGGTGGACGAAGGGCGAGTGCCTCTTGGCCAAGGACAATGGCTTCGTCAAGGTCCTGTCCTGTCCTGAGCTCCTTGTACCGAGCAGAAAGATAAAAAGCAAGGTTGTCTGATGATTCTGATCGAGCAGGATGACCTGGTGGACGAAGGGCGAGTGCTTCTTGGCCAAGGACAATGGCCTCATCCAGGTCCTGGATTGCCCCGAGTTGCTTGTACCGAAAGAAGAGACGATTCCCAAGATTGTTCAGAGACGACGACCGATCAGGGTGTCCTTGCGGGTGAAGGGTGAGGGCTTCTCGGTCGAGGGTAATAGCCTCATCGAGATCTCGCGTTTCCCCGAGCTCGTTGTACCGCGCAGAGAGATCAACTGCAAGGTTGTTCAACGACATTGACCGATCAGGATGCCCCTGCGGGCGAAGGTCGAGGGCTTCTCGATCAAGAACAATGGCCTCACTGAGGTCTTGCATCGCCCCAAGTTGCCCGTATCGAGTAGAGAGATGAAGTGCGAGGTTGCTCAAAGAGGATGATCGATTGGGGTGTCCTTGCGGGCGAAGGCTGAGGGCTTCTCGGACGAGGACAATGGCCTCGTCGAGGTCTTGCATCACCCCGAGCTGATGGAATCGAGTGGAGAGATACAGTGCCAGGTTGTTTAAAGACGTCGACCGACTAGGGTGTCCTTTCGGGCGAAGGTTGAGGGCTTCTCGGATGAGGACAATGGCCTCATCGAGGTCCTGCAATGCCCCAAGCTGGTAGTGCCGAGTGGAGAGACCAACTGCAAGGTTGTTTAAAGACGTCGACCGATTAGGGTGTCCTTGCGGGCGAAAGCTGAGGACTTCTCGGTCGAGGATAATGGCCTCATCGAGGTCTTGGATGTCCCCGAGCTGATTGTACCGAGTGGAGAGACGAACCGCAAGGTTGTTCAAAGACGTCAACTGATCAGGATGTCCTTGCGGTCGAAGGGTGAGGGCTTCTCGGTCGAGGATAATGGCCGCTTCAAGGTCCCCCATCACTCCGAGTTGATCGTAACGATGGCCGAGGTGAACGGAGAGCCACATCAACGAGACAAATCGCTCAGCGTGGCCGGGTGGGCACAATTCCAGTGCTTGACGATCAAGGTCGATCGCCACGTCGATGCAGCCAGCTCCTCCACCTTGTTCAAACTTGGCGAACAGAGATTTTGCCTGTGAATGCAACTTTTTCACTAATGGGTACGTCATTTCACTGTTCTGCAAACCAACAAAAACAGATGTGTACCTTCTGAATCCATGCTGGCTCACTAAACTTGAGGTAACATGGTGGTTTGCGGAAACGCGGTATACACTTGCCAGCACCGAAACCCCCGACACCACGTGGACGCTTTAATTTCCAATTCATTCATCGCAAGGCTACATCTGCCAATGAATTATTCTTTCGCCATCTAGGATTCGCCCTCTCTGCCTCGTTCATAACATCCGGTTTATGGCTGCAAGATGCGGGAAAAGCGAGGTGGGGCAGTTTGACGTGCTTCTCGGCTTTTACTTTGCTCAGCATCGTTGAAACACATTCTGAGTGATGTGGCTGACCGTCCACTCATGAAACGAGTCAACTAGGTCAGGGCGGGAAGGGCGGTACGCCCTGTTTCAGGATACGAGGATAAGGCACGGTGGCGTTTTTTCCCGTACATCTTCGTACCGGCCCCCATTCCGGAGATGCATCGTTTGATCTTTTCTATAAATCGCCGGATGCCGAGGACAAGGAATGGGTGAGGATCGAAACGCCGCGGTGACGGTAGAGACGCAAGGCAAGGTTTGCAAGCGTAGAGCGGGGTAGATGCGAGCAACAAGCTGGGAGAAAACCCGTCGGTCAAGGAATGTGTGGCTGCATGCCAAATGTGTCAGAGAAAGGGAAGGCGGGATTCGACGCAATACTATATACCCATGTCCCAGCCGAAGCATGTTGATCAACATTCCTTGTGATCAGGATGACTATGAACCCGGGGGTTGCACCTGGGACGCCATAGCCAAAGGGACGGCGGTGGTGTGAGGCATACCCGCGAACATTGGGTGGAACGAAAGTCGTGGCGCGCGGTGCAAAGCGTGTCGCCAAAGAAACATCGCGCATAGACTGGCTATGTTAAACTTGAACGATTTCACACAATGTCATACCAGTCCGGCGATTTGGTCTCGTCGTCATTAACCTGAGCGCGAATGTTTTCTATAGTGAGTTCCAAACCGTTTGAGTTGAACATGTGCACTTACCAGGATGCCACCAGACTCCATACCGCCCGCGACCGTCCTACAAGATGTTGAAATTGCACGCGAAAGGCAATGGTTAATCATGGGCCTTGGACCATCGCACCTCTGGTCATCCCGAATGCGTGTCAGAATAGGAATTAGATGGACCAGAAGAAAAGATGCGCACCTTTCATGACTAGTATAACAAACTGTGAATGCAAACGCGTTGTCATTCCATCGCGAAGACACGAGCAACGGTGCCGGGAGTTCAGTTCGAGTTCCCAATTCTTCGCGTCCAGCTACATAGGCCGCGCCGGATCGAGGAAAAAGAGAACGGTTTCAAGATTAGGCCACCCGATGATGCCTTCGAAGAGTCGCGAACACCATGGCGGTTTCTGTCTATGTATTAAGATCTAGCCAGACTCACGCGAGGTTCGAACTCTCACCGACAAGCCACTCTACGACCGGACTTGTGATTGCCTGCTCTCCAGATGCGAGCGAAGTAATAAATGCGACGAGGAAAACGGTCACGGGAATACATTGTGAATGAGGCAGGAAGAAAAACCGGAGTAAGTTGGCAGAAGGCAAGCAATTCCCATAGGTGTTGGTCCATGGTTTGACTACTTGGTAACTTGAATCGAGTTCTCTCATCTTCTGATCGTGAAGTTGACGTTCTTGCACTTTTTCGTGTATTCAGTTGTGGATACATACATACCGTACGAGCCATAGTGTGAGCAGGTGAGCACTGCATTTAGAGCCGACGACCGTGATCATCGTTAGTCGTTAGTTCTAGCCTTCCATGCTCGTCAAAAACTCCCAGCGACGGACATTCAAACCTGCTACGCGCGAGACGCCGCAATCTTCACCGTCTTCACCGTCCAGCAGCGTACCCCGCCTACATCCGCGAAGTGTCACAATATGCATCATAATCATCCGACTGCAACGACTCCTCTTCCTTGCCATGATATCTCACGTCAAACTTGAAGACACCTGGTTCCGTTCGCTCACCAATGACCTAATATTTCATGCGCACCTCGATCTGCTTTGACTTTTTGCTGGTCGCTGGGTCAGACCTGGCAGCTGTGGAAGATTTGTCGCTGAGCGTAATGCGGTCTTGTGATGGCTCTTGGGCCGCCGTGGATTCGTGTATGGACCTGTTCATGCTCAGCATATTCCAGAAAGGCACGGCACGCAACACCCACGTCGCGTCCCGTGATGTCGCAGTTGCGGCGGTAGGTGGGAGCGATGGGGGTGCTTCCATTGAGGTCTCTGTGAAGAGGATGAAACACCACCCACTGGGTATCCGAACGGACAGAACGTACGCGTCGGGGCGTTCGCCGGATGTTCATTTACGGCGTAGGCGGCGTTTCTGAAGGGACGGGAAAGGCGGAGGAAGGAGAGTCGTTGAGTGAGTGTCTGTTGACATCACTAGCGGTGGGTGAGTTGGTGACAGACGTACTAGTGACTGCAAATTTGTCCTTCGTCGGGTCCGACCCGTCTTCGACAATGGTTTCCCAGCTGTACACTCTACGGTTCGCACCACAAAGGCCCAGAACGTGTGCGCATATCTCGCACAAGTGCAGAGTCAAGAAAGCATTTTAAAATGTGGCGCATCACGTACTGCACTCGTTTCTTTTTCTCTTCGCCACTCCGAACAGCACTTGCATATTACAGTGACCATCCTATATGCGAGTGAAATCGTATTTATGGACGGATACCCTGTGTTAATAGCCCTATCCTGGCGATCCACCTCCGTTCCTTGAGCTTCCTTTACCCGCGCCCAGATCTCTCGAGGCGACTGGCTTACGTCGTGCCAGCAGACGGCATCCAGTTCGTATAAATCCAGGTCTAACACTGGGGCAGGATATCGCAAGGACCCTAATGCCCGTCAGATTCTCACGAAACCGCACCGTGTTTTGATGTGTTCCCGGTCCGCTCGGGCATATAGTTGAACTGTGAAAGATGACCCTTTTGTTGCGCGAGTGACGCAGAATCCCCGGACTAATGAGTGTGTATTCTCTCTACACGTGCTTTCTTATTCATGACCCCGCAGTACATTCGTACAAGCCCCTCTCGACGTCCCCATCTGCATGCCGTTTCGCATAATTTTGGACGGGTACCTGGTACCAACGTCGTCGGCAAACGGCCAGCCCACTTCAATACCCACCCCGCCCTTCCTCCCTGACCATTCGCAAGCAGTCCGCATGCTTATTCACTCCTCGCGCACCCTTTTTTGGGGGGTATGGGAGTGTTCAAGACCTGAATGCCGTGTTTTGATGCGCACAGGGTGTGTTGTGAGGCAGACAGTGGTGTTTGATTTTTCGGTTCATTCATCCATGTACCTGACGCTACTTTGGGACAGAATCCGGTCTACCCTTTTGCAGCTCTGCAAAAAGGTTTGTACCAAGCAATGTCCGTTTCGTCGATAATCGAGCCGGAAGCCCAGAGCCTCAGACAAACTGAGGTAAGATCGAGATTGTGCCAGAGTGGGTTACCAGAGCGCCCGCTAGCGGTCTCTGTATACATGATCGCAACCCCTCAGTTCGACGCGATGCATTGATGTGTTATAGGTGTGTTTTCATCCGTGTGCATCGTGGGAAACGAACAAGGCATTTGGTGTCAGCATGTTTCAGGTACAGTATTATTGCATGCCTCATCACACAAAGTACAAAAGTGTTATATACCCCTTATATGATATATGAACAGTGTAGAATGTATAATGGATTATAAAGGTATGCACCAAGTACAATCTGTGTCATCATGGTGCCACCCTGCCAGATGTATAATTTTCCTGGGTTTTTGCAATCTTTGTCAGCATCCAATCCATCCATCGCATGCAAGTGTAATATAAAGGTAGGTGTGACAGGCAAGTTATATATGTAATACATAAATGAAGTGGCCTGAAACACCAATCCAGGAAGCATTGTCCAGCGTGATAGTAGTTTGACATCTATCTATCAGGGATTGCATCAGCAATATCTTCACAGCCTTATCCAGCCTTATCTGAACTTTTTCGGCACTTTTTCAGGTTGAGGCGACAGCGTTGCGCAAGTGGCACAAGGCCACTCGTTTTCTTAAATTCAACTTGTACACTACTTTTCCCATTTAGGATGGGGGCATCTCAATGGGAAAAACTGGAAAAAGTGGCTCAGGATGAGCCATATTGTCCGAATAGGTAAGGGGTAATTAGGAGCACTAGTTGAAAATCTGAAAAAATGGAAAAATGCTGTGCTGCCATCATCATTATCAACATGTTGTTGTCGCCGCTGCTGGTGGCATAGACATGGTGGTGCTGTTGACGTGGCACCGTCCTTGTCATTGTTGTTGCATGCATTGTGTTGTGAGTTGGGAGAGGGAGAGGATGGGGGAGGGGGGCAAGGCCCATTGTTGTCAACTTGTTGTTGCAAGGTGAACAAACTCAGTCACGGCATTGTTGCCGTCACTGTCCCCATCGTCATTGTTGATGCAGTGGTGCGATGGTGGTGGTGGTGGTGGCACAGGTGGTTCTCGTTGTTGTCGTTGCGTGCGTCATGTTGTGAGGAGGGAGAGGGAGAGGGTGGGGGGGCCAAGGCCCATTGTCATCGACTTGTCATTGCGAGGTGAACAGACTCAGTCACGGCGTTGTCGCTGTCATTGTCGCCATTGTTGTCATTGATGCAGTGGTGCAATGGTGGTGGTGGGGTGGTAACATGGTGTTGTCGTTGTTATCGTTGTTGTTGTTGTTGTTTCGGTGGTATAGGTGGTGCTACCATGCTGTTCTCGTTGTCATTGACATGGGGGCGCAGTGGTGGTGGCATGGTGGCATGGTGGCATTGTTGTTGTTTTGGTGGTACAGGTGGTGCCATCATGCCATTGTTGTTGTTGACATGGTGGTGCAATGGTGGTGGTGGTGGTGACATGGCATCATCGTTGTCATTGTTGTTGATGCGTGGGCATGGTGGTGGTGGTGACACTGCATCGTTGTCATTGTATTGGTGGCATAGGTGGTGCCTCCATGCTGTCATGGTCATCTCGCGGTGGTGGTAGCACGGCCCAGGGCATGTTGTTGTTGTTGTCTCGTGGTGGTGGTGGCACAACCTGGGGCATGTCAACATCGTCGTTCGTCGTCTCACTGTGGCAGTGGTATGACCAGGGCATGTCACTGTCGTCGTTGTGGCTCGTGCTACCATGGCTCCACAGACTCCACAGTGTCGTCGTCGTGATGTCGCATCATAGACAGGGAGGGCCCGGGGGTATGGTGGTGGGCATGACCAGAATGTTGTCATTGCTATTGTCATTGCTGTGGCATTGTGGTGGTGGTATGGCCTGGGGCACGGGAACCTCTCAAAAGTGCTGCCAAGGGTGGAGGTGGTTTGGGTGACAAGGCCGCTGTGGGGACTTGACAAAAATTTTCAACCTGATTTTGTATTGTACTCATACTACCTCTTTAAACCCCAGTTAAGTGAACTTCTGTGGTGTAATGGTTTGACACATCAGGTACTTACTGTTTTTGGCAGTGAGTGGAAGTTGCGAGTTTGACTCCCAAACCTCAACAAATTTTAACACTCAATTTAGGGTACTTGTATTATCTGTCTGTACTTTGACACACTTGAATCACTTATGTACTTAGAATGCTTGTGTGATTGTCATAAGCACCTGAGGATCCCACGTCAACTGTCTAATTAGAGGTGTATTTACCCAGTGTCAGCTGCTCTAATACAAGGGGGATCTTGAAATATAGGGCCTCTGGCAATAATTCAGCAATAATTTGGTAACCTTAGGCTCATAGAATTGCTACACTCTGGTGCTGATTACTGGTCGGCTTGTTGGCTTGTCAGACACAATCACGTGTGCGGTCAACCAGCCTTGATGGCATCGTGCAACATCGGGTAACCTCCAAGGATGTGATAGCTGCCCTCTGTGCTCACTGTCCCACATGTCGAGCTCAGGATGTGTGCTAACAAATGCAATTCCAGTTGGGCTATCATGTACATAGAGAGTATGTAAAATGTAGGTATCATTCAGAAAACAAGTGCTATAGAATCAGTCTCATCGGCACAAGCGATGAACATATCTTGAAGAGCGCACGATGCTTCCTCCATGCCCTCATCTGCACCCACTTCATCTTCGAGGCCTTCATCATCATCCACAGCAGGCTCTGTTGCAGACGAAGCTTGTGGAGGCTGAGGGCGGCAGAGGTGGCTAGGGATAATAGGAATGGGAGAACTTCCACTTTCACCGAGCCCAATCCGCTTGCTGATGCCTGGGCTTAGTGTCCCTGAGAACCCGGGGAGCTGTGAAATGGCATGGAGAGTTTTGATGTGACTTCTATGGAAGCGGCCGTGGATGTTGCGCTTGATGGATATTTGATATGCAAGTTCTGGGTGCTGCACTTTTAAGGTCTCCTCGCATGCTCATAAATAGCGTTCCTTGTCTCTGATGTAGGTAACAAGCCGGCGAATCTCCACATTTAATCAAACGATTTCTTCCTCGGCCCTGTGGTGCTTGAAATATGAATCCATAGCTTGTCGACCGGCAGGGGTGGCCCAAGGGCGACAAGAGATGTCCTGACGCGTGTCACAGAGAAGGTCAAATTCTGAGAGGAACATGTATTCGACAACCTCATCCCAGCAAAGCTGTCTGCGAGGCAGCGACATGTTTGCAGCAGCTATGTTGTAGTGTTCCAACGCGGTCCGAATTGCGGCAGACCGCTGCTGCAGTGCTGTCGCAATGTGTTTGCGTATTTTATATCCTGTAGGACACAGGCACAGTAATATAGAAAGCAATAGAATAGAATAATGGAGATCTACCTGTGCCTGCTCTGTTCATCTTCGAAAGCTCAAAGAGGCGTGCCACAACAAGCCCCTCAAGATGGTCCAACGATCTACGATATTCCCTTTCTGTGACCAATTTGGCCACTGCTTGCCAATCTGGATCATCGGGTGTCCAACGGACATGTATTCCAAGCTTCCCTTCCAGTTCCTGCACTATCCTCAAGTTTGTCTCGTGTTTCTCCATCATATGGTGCCGTGCGGTCTCAGCTCTCCTTGCTTGACTGGCATTCGCCTCATATGAACCCAGCACATGCACAGACCATGTAGTGAACACATCATCAAGATCATGCCTATGCTCAATAAGTCTTTGTTAGTTCATTGACAACAACGAACCTACTGGCTGCATGAAAGTTTGACCAGCCTGTGGAGGTATTCCATCTTCAGTGTCTCCTGTGGTGGCTCATGCCTGAGAGATTGGAGGTATGCCTTTTCCTCTGCTGACCATTCTTCAAGAATGACCTTGCTTGTGATACTGAACTTCTTGAGGACCTTGGGCAAAGATTGGTTGACGTCACTAATGATACCAAGTGCCTGATGATAGTTATTGGCCAGGAACTTTGCTAGAGCAAGTGTTAGTCATACACAACTAGCTCATATGCAACTAGCAAAGGTAGAGGGCGCACCAA
This sequence comes from Boletus rubescentipes, assembly GCA_038092775.1. NCBI lineage: Eukaryota > Fungi > Basidiomycota > Agaricomycetes > Boletales > Boletaceae > Boletus > Boletus rubescentipes. The sequence goes on along the minus strand of JBBPRA010000330.1, from coordinate 881 downwards.
GGTTAGAATAGATTTCGTATTCATTGTTGTGTGTGAAATAGAGGGATATTGCTTGCTGTCGGTGAAATATGCTGGAATGCTGTGTTGTCGTAGCAAGTGCATTTGACTTGGAAAATGTACGTTCACATGTCTCTAAGTCTTCCAACCTGAGACCATCAACATATGTTGCAAGGTTCTCCAGCTGACATAAACGATGGTGAGCATGTCCATGGAACCCGCCAACAAGTGATGCATGGTTGGATAAGAGAGCATGAGGGCCTACAGTGCTGTTAAACAGAGTCATCACAAATGAGCAATTGATATCATATCTGGCAGCGAGGTTGGAACTGAAGCAGTCTATGAGCTTGTTCATGACTGCCTAGGGGTACTTGGACCTGTGATGAGAGTCAACGCCAGGCAGTTATTGGGGTTGTGACCTTACAGCTCGCCGCTCTGGACAATGTCAGCAATAAGTAACACAAAACCATGATGACAGACCGCCAAGAACACGCCGTTTTCATCATAAATACCCCAGCTTTGCTGTGTCTTCTTGTCATCCATGTTTTTCCATCGCCCCAGACATGGATTATCCTCCATATCCTTGTATATTATCAGAGAAAAAGAATGTGTCCATGTTATAGCACTTACTTCAAGTTTCAGGTGGTGTGAGGTTTCTTTATTGGAAAAACTTTCAACATACATGCGGGGGAGGTAGTAGCAATCAGTCTGGACATGTTGACCCATCGGTAACTTGTTGGAACAGCCAAGGGAGTCATGGTGACCGTCTTGAGTGAACAATGTGTGAGAAACCCTCTTGAGAGAGTCGTTACCATCCATAGCATACAGCATCTTGAACAGCAATGGTGGTTCATCTTGGATGGTGTACATGCACGCTGGGCAGT
>JBBPRA010000329.1:0-29272 GCA_038092775.1 Boletus rubescentipes | reverse complement strand
GTGCAAAGCAGGGAAATCATGTCCACCGTCACCCACAGTCATGGCCACGTTGAGCTGCCTTCAACGCCAACTTCCTATTTGGGCACGGCATACTGCATGCCACGTGCCCCAGGCTTCTCCTCGACGTCGTCGTGGTTGTCGTCCGCTATAACGACCCATATTCAGTTTTATATATGGATTTGCCTCGATGGGCACAGACAAGACCTAATGGGTTCAAGTCGGGTTTAAATGAACGAACCGAACAGCTTAGCATGCGGCCTTATCGAGCTCGCGAACAAGACCCCGTTGTTTTTCTGTCCAAGTGCGGTGTTGGAAACGTCCGCTTACCGCCCCTCTTCTCACTCTTGTACAATTGTACTGGCCCAGGACAGTCACATACTGGACAACACCGCACTGGCACGTTGGGGGACTGTGCCATAATAACTTACGATGGAGCCTGAATATCGTACGGAATCCCTTATTGTCGTAACGGGCCTTCAAGTTCAACTTGAACACTTCCGTTGGTTCGCCGCATTCGACTTGGCAAGCGCTTTGTCGTTTCTTTCCTCTCTGCCCGACAAATCCCTTCACTTTTGCACACTCACGTCTTTCACGCATTAATCCACTTATATACCCACATGCACCTTACCACATGTTCATCTCCCCTTCATCTCTCACCTTGAGCACCACCTTCTCTGCTCCCGGGACCACCCCGGACAACACTCACTCGGCCAGTGCTTACCCGTTCCCGGACTTGCTGCCCTTGTCCACGCCCCTTGTTCCACCACCTAATCAGTCCTCGACTCCACCTTCATCCTATTTTTCTCCAGGCTCCCGATCACCTCTCTCTTCCGAGTTCCCCTCGACAATGCCACCTTCAGGAGCAGTCATATATCCCTATTATCTGAACGGGTTTGATGTCATTAACCCCTCAAGCCAATCAAGTTCAAGGTAATATATTCCCTTAGTGTTATTTTGTACCTCTGACCCTTGTTCGTTTCCAGCGTCTCCGCCCCTTCGGACTCGCTGGGACCGACCACGGGTACAAGGACGAGCACGGGTATGAGCCTACCATCCTCCTCCGCTTTCAGCTCTAATTCCGACGTTTCTACTTCACTCACCTCTCCGTCGGCTGCGTCTGGAACAATGTTGACCCCATCCTTGACAATTTTGTCGTCTCCATCTTTCTCCCTTTCTCCCATCTCGACATCCACGTCAGAATCTACCTTTACATCTACTCCAATGTCTACTCCTGTATTTCCCACAACTTCAACGCAAACGTCCCCGTCACCAGTATCTTCATCATCCCACTCTACGAGTTCGCCTCTTCCGTCTTCGCCTGTCCCCACTTCGTCCATGGTGTCCTTGACAACATCTGAGACATCTGGCAGTCCGTCCGCTGCTCCTGACACAACCACTACTGTTGTTCTCTCAACTACGATGGTAGCATCAGTTGGCGCACCTTCCTCTACACATATAAACTCGCTCTCTACGTCAACTTATACGATCACATCTTTTATCCCGGGTCAAGGTGGAACCATCACTGATTTTGCCACCGCAAGCCATACCTTAAGCACTGAATCTCCTGGAAGCACTGTGAATAGGTAAGTGCGTTACTCGCCATTTCACGCCTATTTTGGTCCAAGGTTGTTTTATACATGATCTGAGGATCATTGTCGATTGGATCTTGCTCTCTTTGTGCTTCTAGCTCAATTTCATACTTAACTCGTTCCTTCGCGCGTTTTTACCCCTGTGTCGTCATGATCCGTTCGACCTCGACTGACTCTCTCTTTCTGCGATCACATCTGGTTTCACTTATCCGGCGACTTTGCACCCGTCTTTTGAACACGATCTCTTGTGCTGGGTATATGTCCAATTACCGATTCCTTTCGTGGCGATGCTTCTCGGGATCCACATCATAGTGCTGTTTCCCACTCACCAGGTACTATTGCGGCGATTGTACTGGGAATTGTCGGTACATTTGCATTCTCAGCTCTCTGGCTCTTCTGCGCTCGTAGACGTCATCGTAAGCTGATACGGGAAGCTGCCCTCACTACGCCAGAAAATCACGCTCCTGGCCCCCTCCACGACGAAATACTTGATGTTGAAGAACTTGGGTATGACATCGGGAACAGGCAGAATGCCGATAATCAAACCGGACAACCCATGGAAGAACGCTACGCAGGCATTCTCGCAGCCCTGCAATCGACAGAAAGGTTCGGAAGAGACAACGAAGGAGGGAGTACTGGTGGCATTTATGGGTCTCGCCACAATACCACTACCGATATGGATGGGGATGACGATGTTGCCCGAGCGTCGTCTCCGACGCTGCCCCTTCACGAACTGCCTCCCGATGACCCACCCTATATGGTCCCGCTTTCTCCGCCTCCGCCTGTATCGCAGCCCTTATACCATCAAGCAACACAGCCTGCTCCGCCGCCTTCTTCGTATTATATGGCTTCGCGCAGGAAAAGTTCACCAGGCCCCGATGCGGCCACGTGGTTCAGTGGATATAGTGTTGCCCCGTCTTGTGCCTCGCATTATGCTCGCTCGCAGACACTGGGCTCTGGTTCTGGCTCCGGATCAGTGGATGCCCTCACCAGGACGCGGACAGGAAGCGAAGAACCTCTGTTAGGCATCGGCAAGGTGGCTCTAGAGGTGTCCGCTGGGGCTTCTACACCCGAAGGCATCAGCCCCACTACCGCGACCGACGCGGGAGGAAGCAACAGGCCCTTCCTTGGATCTGCATTTGGTTCACCAGCAGCTTCGATGTATAGTCCCAGCAGTGTGTACCCCACCCTCCAGCACGATACCTCAGGGTCGCATGATACGCGGACTGCATCTGGGAGTGGGTCCTATGGGTATGCGCGTAGCGGCACGCCGAGCAGCTTTGATGTCCTTAGAAGCGTCTCATCCCAGGGGGCACTATCTAGCGCGTACAGTCAGGGACACGGTCAAAGTCAGGGTTTCCGATTTGGGTTCAACAGACAGGGGAGCTCGTCCAGCGGTAGCACAGGGAAGAAGGCAGGGAGCACTCGGCATAGTTTCGGGGTCCCTCCGACAAGTTTCAAGCCATGGAAAGACTGGGGTTCGACTGCTTCAGACAAGGAAAAGCCAGCAGAAAAGCAGAGCTTGCGAGAAAAGGCTCCAGACCCACGGCCCCGGAGCTGGACTTCTGCATCGACCTCGGGAAGCGTGAACGAGAAGCATGGAAGAGGAAGTCCTGTTATCGGCGTTCGTGCGTTATTGGGACGCCTGCGCCGTGCAGGTCATACACCCTCTCCTCACTCTTCAAACAAGGACCTCCCGTCTCCGACAAAGGCTACTATGGATGTCGACCCTGAGAAAGCCGTTGCTGGCCGTGTGACACCACCTCCGATTCAGATAGAACCTGCGACACCACACCGACGACGGTTTTCGTTCATCCTCTCGAACCCTGATCCATATCCACCTTCGCCCTACTCTGGGGCAGGAGACGTGAGGCCCTCGCCGGGTACCCCGCCTCATCAAGAAACGCGTCCAATTCAGTACAATGTACCGATACGTGCTCCCCACGACTCCAAACCTGTGTCCATTGGTACTGGGGAGCTTCAACCAGCGATGACATTTCCGACGGGATATATGCTTATGTCCGCGCCATCCCCGGCACCTACGGAGGAATCGCGTCTTGCAGAGGGCCTCTTGCATCCGCGTTTGCGGACTGAAGGGTGCAGTGACGCGAGTTTGAGGGACTTTGAAGATTACTCGCGACCTATTGGTGGTGTCAGTGCCCCTTTCTCCATATGATCTCAGCTCCGATACTAACCCTGAACTTCATTCGCGTTAGGTTGTGAAAAATCGATTGTACAGCACGACGACGTTTGGGACGCAGGATGAGGCTGATCGGACGCCGAGTCAAGGGACACCGGTCCGGGATCTCCTGCCCGATGACGAACATGAACACGAGAACGAAGCGGTCGATGTTTTCGGAGCGTCGACACCCAGAAGCGCTCCTCGCGACAGCTGGTTTGTTGATGACCTCTCTTCTCCTACGACAGTCCGTCATTCGCCTGTCGGTGACTCGCATCAATCATGAACACGTCTATGACCCGACCTTGTTGACGATTCGACGCTGGGATGGTGTCGACCTTACAACTTCCTTACGGTGCGTATGTACCGTACTCCTCCATACTAGTATATGACGTTAGATCTAGATTCTAGACGACCCGGGATATAACCGGATATACGCAATCCACACAAGAATACCTACATGACACTCATCTCTTCATCGTCTCTGCTTATACACGCGATCGCTCCAACTGCATATACCACATGATACTTTAACGCGCTGGCGCGTTGTACGATATAGCGAAGACACGTAGAACTAATCAGGATAGAGCACGAAGACCAGGACGATCCAGGCTGCATCACCACGTTCACTCCTCAGCCAAGGTCCACTGTGCACCATCATTTTATATGATATATATCATATCCTCCAAGCCTATGCTATGCATTCTCGCTGGCGAGACTGTCTTTGTTTTCCTCGCCTTGTTTTCAGGTTTTTTCATTTAATGCGTTCCTCCTACCTGGAAGTTACGGATAGACGACTATGCTCGCTTTAATACACATTCTTTCTGGATATACTTATATTACCTAGGCTGTATATTGTTTTCCTTTGCGTCGCCCTCCGCTTTGACGAAGCACATAATAGTAGTCATACCTCTTAGCCTTCCGAGTCAACACGTAGAACGTGATGATCATGTCCAATGACCAACGTGACCTGCCCTAAACCACCGACCCGTGATACAAAACGCGCCAATTTTCGAGACGCGTTTTCCCTTCAACTCATTCAGGACTCGCACTATTGTCCCCCTGCGTCGTTCGTTATACTTCACTCTGCAGGAGTCTACCGCAAGTCCCAGAGCGAATTGGAGGCGGCTCAGCTGGAGCACACCCCAGGTGCCATAGTTCGCTTGTAGCGGACTCGGATGTGGGGATGTGGTTCCTTACCAGAGCTGCTACACTCGCATGTGTGACATGCACGCATACTACTATTATCCTCTTTTTGTTATTGTTTTCGTATTGTCAGATACTGTTTTGAATGCAATAATTGATTGAATAAGAAGTATCGATTGGCTTGATGCCGCGGACGTGGCTGCGGTGTGCGGGACGGTTTGGGTCAATGGCTATCGATCAAATGCTGCACATGTGGCTCCTTGGGTACGGTTGTACGTGTTAATACTAGTATTGTATAGTAGTGTCGTTTTTCTCTGAAGTCCGGGAACTCGGAGCCCTGGTAAAGGTATAGCAGTCACTTTGACCGTATAGTCCCGGAGTCTTCCGAGACGGGAAAGGTATGGCCAACAGTCAAGCTCAAATCGCATTCTCCAACTTCTTGTCTCCAACGTCGGTCCTCGTTAAAGAAGACGACGCCGATCCTGGGTACACGCCCGTGGCTTGGCTTACCCGTCCCTGAGCCATCCGAAAAGTCCAACAAGAAGTTGGTTCTCTAAGAAGCCACTTGGTCTAAATCGCTCACTTTCGATCACGTAGGAGGGCGGTACATGGTACGTGGCGTCGCGTTTGCTGACGAACCTTGCTGAAATCCCGGCACCGGAAAGATACGACGGGGTATCGTGTTTCACACGGCAAAAATCCGGTGTCAACGGCGCATGGAAAGGAAGAACAGGGTGTGTACAGTGGCGTCCGAATAGCACCATTTCTAATTCGTCAACTTATAGTATGGCTTCGTTCTTGTATGTGAGGCACTGCATGAATGGGATCTGAGAACTCTTTCGATGGTCATATTAGCCTGACATACATACATTTCTGAGAAGTTGCCGCCCCCACATTTTGCCATAGTGGTCCTCCTGATGAGTGCTCTTGGTCGCACACTAGATGTGCGTGTCCGAGTGTCGAACCGGGACAAGAGCTTCAGTGGAGCTCGGGCGAAGTTACTTCGGACAGTCCGTGCTCTCACGCGAGCTGCCGAAGTAGGTACACCGACCGTAATCGGGTTCCGGGAAACTTTAATGATACTCAAACTCTCTCGGAGACCAAGCTAGATCAGGAAACTGCAATGAATGGGATCAGTTTCGGGTGCCATGTGCTTCAGGAGAGGTATCCAACCTGGTTAGTATATGATGGGTGCAACGTTGAAGAGGCTGGCCCAAGAATAGATGTGTGCGGTTGGTTCTGCATAGCTAAACCGAATAAACTCGATGACGTCTCTGTGGCGAACAGCCTCAGATAGTGGTCACCGAACTGGGACCCGGAATGCAATTACACAATCGCACAAAAATTTTGATCTCCACTCATAAGTAGGCTAGGTTAGCCACAGTGACACGTTAGAAATCGCAAGAATGGAAGAGTCAATCCTTACCCAGCTTCCCGTCGATTACATCCGTTGACAGCATAGGAACGGCATTCGGCAGCTGTATGTTACACGGAGGAAGCCAAGCTCTGAACCTTTGTAAGACCTCACGTGTTGTCTTCATCTGAATGCGGTGAGGCTAGGCACTCTTCGGCCTTGATACCCTATGAGGCTATGACGCTTTCCGTGTGTCATACCATAACTGAGTCTTCCGCTGATTTGTGGACCACAGAAAACAGTTGAATCATCGACTATGCGACACAGTTAGTTCCCCTGACCCTTTTTCATTCGTGGTGGGGTACTAATTGGTCATGGAGCCATAGTGTAATGAAGCATTACATAGACCTTGACTATGCTGAACCGAAGTATGTGAGATTATGTAATCGTTTTGGGACTAGCACTTTAGTCACCACTGCCATACCCAGCTTTTCAAGTATCTGGTCGACACTGCACGCTTTAGGTATGACTCCATCGAACCTTTTCAAATCTACAACCGCTGCACACTAGCCAGATTTGACACCTCTTCTCGAACCCCCAGGTGTCCTGTACTATTCCAAAGGTGGAGGGGAAATTTATCCATCACGAGGAATATCGTCAGTTTCTTGAAGACCGTGAGATGTTTCAATGGCAGTATCATGAGGTGCTCAATTGAAAGTTCGTGTCGCGTCTAGCGGATATACCTTCTGCAATCTCGTTTATCTCGGGAGCCGCAGCCTCGCATGTAGGTGCACAGCACCCATACCTTTCCTTGGTATCGTTCGTCACAGGGACTCTCCGACGTGAGTTAATTCGTTCTATCCGGGATCAGATATTACTCTTGGCAGTTTTACCATACGATCACCTGCTTGCGAAATGCACAGTTAAGTGGCGTCTCAACTTCACGATTTTGAGACATGTCTTTTGCAACGCCACTGCGATGGAAGACCGTTGGTACAGGTATAACCCTCTTGTATGTGTTTTCCGGTTGCCGAGGCCTTCTGGTCTGTCTCAAACCGAGTTGTGCCAATCTAGGTTTAAATCTTTTGATCGTAAACAGTGAGTAAGAGCTCAATATTTGGCCGAAAGAAATACAATGAACGCGATGCCTTTCGGAGGAATATTATACTCTGAGAACCGGATATAATCACCGAACTTAGTCGCCAAGTATAAAGGCTGGGTGTGGGCGATAATCCAACTCCATTCGCGCTCTACCTATAATGTCGCATCATTCCCCTTTGCTCGATTCCCTTCAGCAAACTATCGCCCATCGAGCCAGGGAGGGCGTGATAATACGCTGTCTTGATGACCCCCTCCCATCTTGTGGCCCCGATATCTTCTCAAACGACTATTTGTCGTTATCTACAGATCACTCTCTTAGAGGCTTTTTCTTGCGCAAAGTGCAAGCAGCGCCTCCGGATCGTTTATTCGGATCTACCGGTTCCCGTCTTACGACGGGGAACTCATCCGAGTTCAATGCACTCGAGGCCGCGTTCAAACAATTCTTTGGAGCACCTTCTGCGTTACTTTTCAATTCTGGCTTCAGTGCCAACCTGGCGTTTCTTGCTACTATTCCACGGAAGACCGACGTCATCATCTATGATGAGTTGATGCACGAGTCCTGCCGAGAGGGGATCCGTATGTCATCCCGTGCATCCTACCGCTTCGCCCACAATTCCGTAGCTTCCCTCGAAGCGTGTCTCCTTAGTGTCCTGCAGAAACATCCTCAAATTATTCAAGGGACTTCCACTGTGTTCGTTGTAGTGGAGAGTCTGTACAGCATGGATGGCGATTTTTGTCCTCTAACAGAAATCGTGGAACTTGTGGAGACTCTTGTACCCGCCGGAAAGTCGCACATCGTCGTCGATGAGGCTCACACGTCGGGAATATGTGGGCCTAACGGAACGGGATATGTCTCACACCTAGACCTGAACGATCGTGTTCATACCAAGGTTCATACTTTTGGTAAAGCATGGGGATTTCACGGAGGTACGACCTGCTCGTCTTTGGAATATGCGTTTAGGAAACTGACCCCAACGTCGGTTCTTGTTTCACAGCTGTCGTGTTGACCTCACCCATCATAAGGGACTACTTGTTTAATTTCGGAAAGAGTGTCAAGTTCTCAACGTCGATGCCGTACACCGACATTTACGCACTTGAAGCATGCCTCAGCGTCATATCTAGCCCACGCGGCCAGGAGGTAAGATTGATTTCTCCCATTATGTATATTCACTCGCTTATTCCGAGCTTCGATTCCCAATTATCGGTGACTTAAAAGTTGCGGCGAAGTTTGCATCGCCTAGTTCGTTACGCTCGCGAGAAGCTCTTTCTTGCCCTGAAGAATGTTCCTGAGAGCATCCTTGCACTGGACAAATCCGATGCCACGGTCGCGGTGTTTGACCATGGCCTTTGTTCCCCGATTATTCCAGTGTTTTCACCTTGCGCAACGAGATTGGCGGATTACCTGCTGGAGAGGGGATACGCAGTCGTTCCAATGACCTATCCCGTTGTGGAGAAGGACAGACCTAGAATCCGCGTCATCATCCATGCGGGAAATACGGAGGAGGAGATCGATTCATTCGTCAATCAACTCCTGGCTTGGGCGAAGCAAGAGACGGTATTCTCACCCACAAGCCGTATCGGTGGCAGCGCTGGAATGAGAGAGTCGCATATAGTAGCAAGACCGAGGCTTTAGGACTCGGAAGACGGGCGGGTTGTTGTGATTCTTTTGTGGGTGTATCATAGACCTGGGTTTTGGTAGTCTTCGTTCGCGTTACGTATAATTGACTCGTTTGTAGTTTATCATTATGTCTTACTTATGTTCTACAAGATTGTTTCATGGACCGATGATCTGTTGAGTGACCCGCGGAGGTTGCCCAACGCATGCGTCCTTGGGATGGATGACCCGGGCCGGTCATCCGGGACATCCCGTGAAAGTTCAAACTCAGCTGGCGACAAACAGAAACAAACTCTGCACCCAAGTTCTGACGAGGGAGCTCCCTCATCATCGCCGACAGTGTCAACGCTTCCAGATCAAGACTATCGCAAAAGTGCGTATGCTCCATATGTCTCCACAGAATTATTATGGTCCATCCATGCTGTGGTTTCCAAGCTTCAAAGTCTGCTGGCAATGGATGCCGTGTGGTAGTGGTGGATGTGCATACTAATGTTCGTCCGCGATCTAGATGGGCCTTCAAGAGTACCAAGTCGTCGGGCGCCATCTCCCTACAGAATCGGACCCCACACCCAAAATCTACCGCATGCGCATCTTTGCGCCCAATGAAGTCGTCGCCAAGTCACGCTTCTGGTATTTCCTCAGGTACGTCCTTCCAAAGCAAAATACACCATCCCGAGTTCAATCTCAATCCGCACTTCATTTAGACAGCTAAAAAAGGTCAAGAAAGCGAGCGGTGAAATCATTGGTGTCAACGTTGTGTGTATCCCTTGCAGCCGTTCAAGTGGCAGGCGGAATGGGATTGCTGACGGGTCTCCGAACCCTCGCACACCTTGGCGTGTGTTGTTTTGTTTTCTAGATTCACGAAAAAAAACCACTAAAAGTCAAGAACTTCGGTATTTGGTTGCGTTACGATTCCCGTTCGGGCACACACAATATGTACAAGGAGTTCCGCGAACTCTCGCGCGCGGATGCCGTCAAGGCACTGTACCAGGACATGGCTGCCAGACACCGTGCTCGTTTCCGGTCAATTCACGTACGTATTCTGTTTGACGTCCCTGGAGTACGTGGGATGACGCGAGTGATGAATAGATTCTCCGTGTCGTCGAGCTCGAAAAGACGGACGATGTTCGTCGTCCCTATATCAAGCAGTTCCTCGTCCCGCGAATCAAGTTCCCACTCCCACACCGCGTTGGGAAGACCAAGTCGACTTTTGTTGCGCGCCGCCCCAGCACGTTCTAATGAAAGAGAGTTGTAGGGGCCGCCGTTCTTCCGAAGGCTCTTGGGTGAATGAGTGTATTTACTACGAGTCATGTAGTCTATGTACTCGTTTTCATCGTCGGGCTCTATATCTATGCAACAACGCAAGTCTTATGCATACAGTGCACACGCGAGCAAGCTGCTTGATCTTCTGTGAACCGTTCGACTTCAACTTCAGCCAGGCAAGGCGAGCCCACCTCGCAAGCAAAGAGCAAATGACGCGACCGCGGCTCAAAGTGAAATTGGTCATTATCCACCACAAGTGTGTAAGCCGAACACGTATAAAGTGTCAGTAGTTGTTTGGTACGTCTATCTAGACCACCGACGCGTCCGGAATGGGTGTCAGGTGGACAAGCCTTGCGATTGGGTGACCAATCCAAGTCTGTGAATCTCGATAGATCATTAGAAGCATCGTGAACCGTATCTATCCACCACAACGCTCTATACATACGCTCGTTGATCAAACATACCAGTGTACCCACAACATCTTGTGCCTGCTATTAGATCGTCGATCTCGCTTTTGCATGCGGATTTCCCGCTCCTGGCTACCGCAACCATTGCCTATGGGTGAGGGTACTCTACCTTATCGTTTCGCCCAAGCCGAGAATTGGTTGGCGAATGAATGAATCTGTTCTTCCGCGTTCGTTGAACTGCCGTGTATCGACAATGAGAATTCGTTTTTGAGTGAAAGTGAGCACACTATAGGAGCAGGATCAGGGAGGGCGATCAGTATCTCGCATGAAACGAGAAGCTACGTACAGTCTGGGATGAGACGTCAGTCACGTCACACAATAAGGTAAACACTTGGAACTTAGGAACCCCACATCAAAGAAGAGACTCACCCTGTGTATAAAGCAGTGGTGGATGCGAACTTCTTCAAATACCAACATCGCGTACTGTGTTAGAAACGTTGGAGAACTACCTGGAACCGTCTACACTTACTAAAACTATTTCGACACAAGATAAGGCTTGTATAAAACTGTCTCACGGTGAGCGCACGACAAAACGAGAAGCAATCCACCAATTGCAGTTCCCAATGCAATTCCAGTGATTGGAAATGCTCCCACGAGAGTCTGTAATACGCGCAGACCAATCTGAGCCATCTCTCTAAGACATTCAATGAAGAGAGGATCCTGTGGCAGCATCATGATAGTTAGTAGAAAACCCAAAACGGGCTTCCTGGTGACTATAATAATTATTTAGTCCTGGTGACAGGATTGAGGAAATCGTAGGAGAATCGTCTGGACTCGGAGTGGCGCCATTTTCATCAGTTCGCTGTTTCTTAGGTATTGCTTGACAAGTATTGCAACCACCTTGGTCCAGCCCGGAAAGGAGAAGTAAAAAACCATCCTCGACTGTTTTTTCCAGGATGTCAGTTCCAGGAGGATCATTTTGTCACTGTTATCCAGACATTGGCAGGCAAGCTGTATTGACACAACAAATGGAAGAGAACCCACATAAATGAAATCCTTGCGGCGTACATACCAGCCAGGCAGGGGATCAATCAGTGGAAGCTCCGCGGGCGGCTTTGACACCGCCACTGCAGGGTGCTTGTTCAAAACGTGCGCCCCAGGCCCACATGGCTATTTGCTGTAGAACTATTTGGGCAATATAAATGACCCAGGCCGTTATATCATTGGCGTCTATTTCCGCTTTGTCCTCTCCCATGAACGTTGCAGGCCCAAGTTCCCGACTCTCCATCGGACGATTCACGCGAGGGGAGAGGGTCGACAGTACTTACGAACAAGACTTATTGGGACTCTTGGACCAGCTTGGGCCCGAGGAAATCGACGAACTCCACACGTTTATTGCACACAGAATGCAGAATGGCTATCCATCATCGGATCATGACGTCGCTATGATTAGTTTGTTACAGCAAGTGCGCGAGTTGGCTCATATAAACGAAGATAGGGTTTTGGCACAACGGATCGCTGATGGGGAGGACATCGAGTAAGCGCGTTTGTTACCTCCGTGAAAAATAACCTGAGGAAGAACGCATTAAAGGACAGAAACTGAGGAAAGTGCCGCCGATGTCGAGTAAGCACCTTGTTTCCTTAGTTCAAAATCACTTGAAGAAGAACGCCCTAAGGACAGAAAGTGAAGACAGTACAGACGAAGAGGACGCCCGGTAAGCACGTTTGCTGCTTTCTCTCAAATTCACTTGACGGGCTCCCCAAAGAATGGAAAGTGAAGACAGCGTCCACCAACAGCCTAGGGTGCGGATTGTCAGGTAGGATTCAGTATGATTCACGCTCTATTGTCGGCCCGACTTTTCTATCGTTTAGAAACCGCATTGCACGACTTCTCCCGCTAAGAAGTTGGGTCTCCTCCTTTAAGAGTCGGCTATTGGACTCAAAACCTGTCCTGGCGCGCCGAACACGTGTCGCTTCGCAAAAAAGGCCGATAGTTGATCGGTGCGTCTACCTCCAGATCTTACAGCTACCTTTCTTGATAGGCTGGCAGCCCAACTGGTCACAACTGTGTCATCTGCCAGGATCCTATCCATGGCCTAGAGATTCGCGCTCCCTGTGGCCACTACTACGATATCGGTTGCGCAACAGATTTATTCCAATCTGCGACCCGAGACGAAACTCTCTTTCCTCCTCGCTGCTGCGGGCAGAATTTACCCTTTGGTCGCATTCGGCCCCACCTCTCACCAACGCTTATCACGACGTTCCAGCAAAAAAAGACCGAGTTTAGCACCCTCAAACGCGTCTACTGTTCCTCTCCTACATGTAGCCGCTTCCTGGGACCTGTCTCGGAAGGCGTTTTCAGCGGTCGAGTGTATACCTGCCCCGCAGTGGGGTGTCGTCGGCGAACGTGCGGCAAGTGTCGCGAGCAACACAGCGGCGATCGGACGCACGTGTGTCGTCCAGATGCGGGTGCCACTCAAGTCCTTGAGTTAAGCCGTGCCTCTGGCTGGGCCCGCTGCCCGGGCTGTTCACATATGATTGAGCTCCATCTGGGCTGTTTCCACACGACTTGCCGATGCGGAACCGAATTTTGTTACCTCTGTCGCGCGCGGTGGAAGACGTGCGAGTGTCCACAGTGGGACGAACAGCGTTTGATGGTTGATGAAGAGGAGGCTGAAGATGAGTAGCTTGGGTCGGGGTGCCTTGCTGCAAGGTATCTCGCATCTGAGCTCCGGGATCAACGCGAACCTTGTAGCGTTCAAGTCGTTGTGACGACGCCCTGTACGAACCCATTCCAGGCTCGTACTCGATCTGGCCCTGGCAGCTGCACCAGCCCCACCTATACCTATTATCGGCGTCCTAAACTTAAATCCTCTGCCGCACGTCCCAACATGTGTAGCAGGGTTATTGCGAGTCTGCGACCACCTTATCGTTCGGATGGGTCACTTGCGTTCGGATTTCTCCATTCCATCGGCTATCAAGCATGATATTTCATAGTGTTAACTTTATACCGACAAGATCTTGTGCTTTTAAAGCTTCGCTCTCGCCTTTGCATACGGCAATTCCGCTCCCTCGTAGCCACTAGCACTTCTCGTGGTTACAGAAGATCCTCTCTCTTGTCGTTCTACCCAGGCCAGGAGTTCGTTGGCGAGTGAATCGATCTCCTCTTCTGTGTTCCCTGCATGAATGCTGACGCGAATCCTAGACCTCTTCACGAGCGGATAGAGCACCTGTGAGGCTGCGAATCCCTTCTCCACCAGGTATTCCGCCAGCCGTCTCGCGCTAGGTGCGAACACTGGGATGACTGGGGAGCACAGGCCAGGGTCAGAGAACGAAGCCGTGGCATCGGGTTTGTCTACCGCAAGGATAGTCTTGGGGACGCTCTTGAGGGACATATAGAGTTTCTCTCGTGCATATCGACATAGGTGATTTAGCCTTTGTCGAAGCTTTTTAATGCACCGATGATCGGAAACACCTCGGAATCAGCGAGCGTATCCAATGAGAGTCATCAGTTATACTGTACCTCTTGGCCGCGTGCGCTCGATATGACACTGAGGGATGCTTCAAGTGCATAAATGTCGGTGTATGGCATCTCTGTCGAAAATACGATGCTCTTTGTGAAATTGACCAAGTAGTCTTTTATGATCGGTGACGTCAACACGACGCCTGTGAAACGAGGTCAACATTGGGGTTAATTACCTAGATGCGCATTCCAAAGACGAACAGCACATACCTCCATGAAATCCCCATGCTTTACTAAGCACGTGGACCTTGGTATGAACACGATCGTTCAAACCTAGGTGCGAGACATACCCTGTCCCGTTGGGCCCGCAAAGTCCCGTCGTGTGAGCCTCGTCCACGAAGATATGCGCCTTTCCGGCGGGAACCAGGGTCTCCACGAGTTCCACCATCTCTCTGAGAGGACAGAAATCGCCATCCATGCTATACATACTCTCCAACACAACGAACACAGTAGCTGATCCTCGAGTAATCTGAGGATGTTTCTGTAGGACGTCGTGGAGACATTCCCGAAGGGAAGCTATGGAGTTGTGGTCAAAGCGGTAGGAGGCACGGGACGATAGTCGGATCCCCTCTCGACAAGACTCGTGCATCAATTCGTCATAGATGATGACGTCGTTGTTCCGTGGGACATTGGAAAGAAATGCTGAGTTGGCGCTGAAGCCGGAACTGAAGAGCAAAGCGGACGGCGCGCCAAAAAATTGTTTGAACGCTGTCTCGAGTGCATTGATCTCCCGAGAGTTCCCTGTCATAAGACGGCAGCCGGTGGATCCGAACAATCTGGTCGGGGGCGCTGCTTGCACTTTGCGCAAGAAGATGTCTCTGCGAGCCTGATCCGAAGCTAATGACAAATAGTCATTTGAGAAGAGATCGGGGCCATTAGACGGGAGAGGATCATCGATGTTACGCATTCCCATGCCCTTTTCTCTATGAGCGATGACTTTTTGAAGAGAATTAAGCAAGGACGGAAGTTGCGACATGAGGGTAGACAGTGAAGGATAGGATATTAGATCGTCCCTCGCACCTGGCCATTTATGCCCGGGGACACGCAATAAGGTTACGTGAAGCTGTTCTGGGAGCGAATAGTCCTCTGAAATGCTTCGCGTCTGTCGTGATCCTAAGCCAAATATTGCATTATCACACACCGCTTATCATCAAAAGATTAAACCTTGATGAACGCAGCTCGTTCGACAAAATCGTGAGAGAGAACAGCAGGTTCAATTTGGGAAATTGGAAGCCTGGAACGCCATACAGGAAGGTTCCGCTTAATTCCTTCTATGAGCTGAGTTCATCTGGAGAAATACAACGCGAGTTTTCTCGCAGGCTAATCACTGGGGATGAAAGGCCCCAGGAGTCGTGGGCAAAGGCCATAGTCTCTAATGCCAAATGGAAAATCTGAAATAAGCCACTCGATCCGAATATCTACAAGGTAGTCCAAGCTCACTCACGTTAGAGTAGCCAGGATAGTTGCATGACGGCAAGGTGTCATTCAACTTGAAGTTGTTGATGCTGTGCTGCTTGCATATGTCTCCCGAAAAAAACTAGTTCACTAGACCGAAGTGCAGGCGGCGGCATTAGCAGTGTGCATCATGATCACGTCGGGTTTAAGTTCCTTGACCTTCCTGCAGTGAAACATTTGTGGTCAAAGGTTCAAGTTTTCGACTTTGGTGCCACTTTGATGAATCACAATATATACATTTCCAGCAAAAGTTGCGTCAGGATTAAAATACCGGGAAACCTTCTTCTATCGATTTGAAATGGGTGTCCGTGGCTTGGCTGTCGGCAAGTCGTGTGATCGATTTCACCGCTATTACATATATAGCACAATATGCTATCAGCTGTGATAAGGTAAATGGGCGAGAATTGAATCCCTCATCCACACACTGGGAAGTAACTATAGTCAATTTAGCACAGTCGACTCCCTTGTAACCCATACTTGCCGATGCCTACGAGGTATGGGTTATTTGAGAGTCCGACAAAAATTGATTACTGACATTCTACATTAATATTAGTCCATACACAATCTAAATATTGTTATTAGGCTGTGAGCCTCTTGTTCTGTCCTTAAATCCGGGTTTGGCCACTTAGTCATGCCCTTTTCATACCCAAAAAGCCTTGTGTAAGAGAAAATTTCCATATAGTGTATTGGGTTATGGGTTATGAATGCAAATTCCCTGCAAACGAACTTGGGAAATTCAAAAACCTATGGGTTATTAGGGAGTATGGGTTATATGAGGTATGGTTACAAGGGAGTCGAGTGTATAATTGGATTCCAGGACGATGCACGGCACGGATCATTTCGGTTCGCAGTTCGGTGATGCTGCGTAGGTTTCATATAATTGAAGTCATTGGGGTGATTCGGTTAAGGTTCCTGGATACCTATTCCACTTTACCTCCATCATACACTAACATCCATGATGCAAACTTTCCGAGAAGATCGTAAGTGTTTTTTGTGAGACGGTTCGTAGTCACCAATCTTGACAGAGCGCCAAGCGGTCATAAGAATCGCAAAACGACAGGCCTCACATGGTAAGTAGTCCCCAATACCAAAATGGGTAAGCTGAAACGTCATTCGATTCTGCAAATTTCGCATCTAGCATGCCAGTGATCGCAGGGTCCGACCACAACGGCCTCAGCAAGACCAGCCGAACTCATTCAGAAGATGGAACAACTTAGCTCACGAAATTGGAGAGGCCACGATTGCTCTTCAAAAATCCTGCGACAATTAACAATACTACAGTCAACTCCCTCATAATCGATAGTCCTCGGTTCGGGGTGTGAGGTATCGGTTATCGGGGAGTGTCGGTCATACAGGGTATTGATCATGAGGGAGTTGAATTAGTTGACTGTAGTCCTTCAAGGCCCAAGCTGACGGTGCAACAACCCGACCACTACTATGATATTGGCCGCGGAACAGAAATTTTCTTCTTGTCTGCGACCCAAGACGAAACACTCGTTGCTGTGGACAGAATGTACCCTTTGGTTGCATTCGGCCCCACCTTTCACCAACGCTCATTACGACGCTCCAGGAAAAAAAGGCTGATTTTGGCACCCTTTTACTTTTTTCGTCCTATTCGTAGCCACTTCCTGAGAGAAGGCGTTTTCGGGCGTTGAAAGTATACCTGCCCTGCGCTGAGAAGGCGAGTAGTTTGAGCCGAGGTGAGCGAGGCAACACTCCAGCATAACTCCGTCATCGTTGGGCCAGGGGGACCGGGACCAGGGCCTGGACTGCGATGGAGCCCCTCCGAGCGGTGTCAGGGGTCCTGGCGTAGTGGCCGGAGTCCGCGTAGGCAGTACTTAGTAGTCGTTCCGTCCTGTAGCGTAGCCATCGTCATCCACTTCTGCACCTTCGGGTGTCGGTGTCCGGTCTACCTAGGTCCTCTCCATCGTGCACCTGATGATAGTCGCGGGCAGCTGTGCCTGCTGCAAGGCATCTCGTGTCTGAGCTTCCCGGCTGAGCGCGGGCCTTGCCAGTGTAGCGTGGTTATGACGATACGCTATACGAAAAACCAGAGGTGTTTATCCTACCCCTAGTACCTATACCTCTCACAATTTGTGCAATCATGTCGACTTCCTAAGCAACGCTTGGCTGCACCTGCCATACAATAGGGTTACTGCGAGATTGCGATCGCCTTGTCGTTCAGATGAATCAGGGGCTCTATATTCCGTTCGTACACTAGTGTAACTGGAAATACATAAGGTATTAAACGTGATACTCTGGTACATAGGCACGTTGATCAAACTTTGACCTACAACCACTTGTGTTCGCTTTCAAAGCTTTGCGCTCGCCACTGAGTATGGCAATCCCACTCCCTCGGAGCCAATAGCGCTTCCCGTGGTTAAAGATACTCTCCCTTGTTGCTCCATCCAAGCCAGGAGTTCGTTGATGAATGAATCGATCTCCTCTTCCTTGTTCCCTGCATGGATGGTGATGCGAATTCTAGAACTCTTTACGGCCGAATAAGATACCGCTGTGGCTGCATATCCCTTCTCTATCAGGTAGTCTGCCAATCTTCTTGCGCCAAGTGAGAACACTGGGATGACCGGGGAGCACAAGCCAGGATCAGAGAACGCAGCCGTGGTATCGTGTTTGTCTACCGCAAGGATGGTCTCGGGGACATTTTTTAGGGAAATGAAGAGTTTCTCTCGTGCATAATCGTATAGGCGATATAACCTTTCCCTAAGCTTTTTTGATGCACCGATGATCGGAAATAAAACTTCGGGATCAGCGGGCGCATCCAATGAGAGCATCGGTTCATACAATACCTCTCGGCCACGTGCGCTCGATATGACGCTGAGGGATGCTTCAAGTGCATAAATGTCGGTGTATGGCATCTCCGTCGAAAACATGATACTCTTCGAGAAATTAATCAAGTAATCCTTTGTGATCGGCGAGGTTAATACGATGCCTGTGAACCAAGACCGAGTTATTTTCTAAACACATCTCGAAGACGAGGAGCACGAACCGCCGTGAAATCCCCACGCTTTACTGAGCACATGGACCTTAGTATGAACACGATCGTTCAAACCTAGGTGCGAGACATATCCTGTCCCGTTGGGCCCGCAAAGTCCCGTCGTGTGAGCCTCGTCCACGAAGATGTGCGCGTGTCCGGCGGGCACAAAACTCTCCACAAGTTCCACCATCTCTTTGAGAGGACAGAAGTCCCCATCCATGCTATACATACTCTCCAATACAACGAACACAGTAGAAGTCCCTCGGGTAATCTGAGGATGTTTCTGCAAGGCGTTAAGGAGACATTCCTCGAGGGAAGTTATGGAATTGTGGGTGAAGCAGTAGGAGGTACGGGATGATAGTCGTATGCCTTCTCGGTAGGACTGGTGCATTAACTCATCGTAGATGATGATGTCGTCGTCTCGTGGGACATTGGAAAGGAATGCCATGTTGGCGTTGAAGCCAGAGCTGAAGAGCAGAGCAGAGGGTGCTGCAAAGAATTGTTTGAACGCTGCTTCGAGTGCGTTGATCTCGGGCGTGTTCCCCGTCATGACACGACAACCGGTGGACCCGAATAAACGGGTGAGAGGCGCTTCTTGCACCTTGCGCAAGAAGAGGTCTCTACGGGATCGATCCGAAGCCAACGACAGATAGTCGTTTGAGAAGAGATCGGGGCCATTAGACGGGAGAGGATCGTCGACATAGCGCATTCCCATGACCTTTTCTCGAAGAACGATGGCTTTCTGAAGGGAATCAAGCAAGAAGGAAGGGTGTGACATGATGCTAGTCAGGTGAGGATGCGTCATTACACCGTCGCTCTCACCTGTTTACTTATATTTGGGGACGAGGGACAGAATCAGCAACGACAGTGTTCTAGGAGTGCAAGACTCTTCCGAAATTATTCGTGTTCATCGTGATTCTTCGCCAAATATCGAATCACCACAAACCGCTCGTCATCAGAAGATCGATCCCTGAATCCTAGAACAACATGGGTCGTAAGGCAAAAGCGTGAGAGAGAATAGAAGGCTCAGAAATCTGGAATTCCATACAGGAATGTTGCACATAACCCCTTTTATCTGTTGAGCTACCCCGAGTCTTTTTGCAGAAGCAGAACGCGGGTTTTCAATGGCTGGAATGACCAAACCCCAAGAGTCATGGGCATGAAAAAGACTACCGCATAGTTTCTGAAGGGCCAAACGAGAAACCTGAGATGGACCATTTGATTCGAATATCCACAACGTGGACCAAATTCACTCACGTTAAAGCGGCCAGGAGGGGAAGGTGACACTAGGTTGATGGCATACTTCTCCTGAGAAAAAAAACAGTTCATTTAATGGGAGAAGTGCGGGCAGCGATATTAGCACTACATCTCACCGTTGGATTCCCCGACCTTCTTTCATTGATCATCTGTGGTCAAATATTCAAGTTTTCGGCTTTGCCACCACTTTGATGGAGTTGCGTCATGATGGCATCAACGCCAAGTGGACGTTGGGAAAGAATTAATCCCTTGTTCCAGCTACATGAAATGAGTGACTGCCGCTCCATGGTTTACGTCGACATGTTCATGAGAGTTTCGGTTTGCTCGACTTAGTCTATTCGGAGTCCGCTTATCGAGAGTAAAATTACATAACCTTATCGAGCACAATCCTCTATTTTCGAAGGTAAGCGCAGTAGGCAAGCAGTGGGTATCAGTGGGGGTCAACGGTAAGTGGACAAGAATTGAATCCTTCATCCGCACAAGCGACTCTAACCTGGTATAGGTGGATGCCGAGACGATGTATAAGATGGATCATTTCGGTTCGCAGTTCGGTGATGCTGCGTAGGTTTCATACACTCCCTCCATCGGGGTCTGGATTCCGTTTATTCCTGGATACACCTTTCCCATTCTGTATCCATCATATTCTAACCATATTCGAATGCTTCATTTGAAGTACCATGCAGAATGACCATCGTTCATGTCATCATGAACATTACACATTGGCAGTGGCGTGCGACCATTGGATATTGTCTCCCGGGAAAGCGCTAGACACAGGGTAGTGATCTTCCACGCTGCACGCTGAGCTGCTCGAGAGGCCGTGAACATCACATCTCTTCGCGAGCGGTCGGGTCTTTCCAACGCTAGAAGTAATAGTGTATGAGCGTTACGGTTCACAGACATGGAATCAGACTGATCCTCGGCGCATGCATAACGGCATCCGCCTGTAAGAAGAATTCTCTCTGAGCTCTTCGGCCTGGAGCCACTGGCAGAGTAGTACAATCCTAATCCCGAAGTAGGTGCCCACCTAACCTTACATGTGATCCAGTCCACTCCTTTCTCAAAAGACACACTTCGTAATCGTTGGTCTTGACAGAGCGCCAAGCAGTCATAGACATCGCAAAACAACAAAAGCACATAGCCCCCGATACCAAATGGGTAAGTTGTAGCTTACGTCATCTGATTCCATACATTTCGCACTTACTATCATAGAGACAAAATGCAATGTATTCGAGCCAAGCTAGTCCTCGGAAGAAGGAACAAAAAGTTGGAGAGGTCAGGACTCGGATGCCATGCAGAAGCTTCAAGCTCAGTCTGGTGACCAGACCGTGCCGTATTGCATCGGTGTTTGGTGTACATCAGATTTGGATTTCTGCCTTCCTTCATTGAATCAAAGTTTACGGTCAAATAATCAAGTTGTCGGTATTGGTGACTTTGATGGTGGTCGTTACCTTGTTTACAAGGTCGCTGGGGGGAGAATTGGGCTGTGATGCGATAGAAAACGTGGCCGTGGAAATTCTTTCTTTAAATCGTAACTTGAGGTTGAATGTTGTGTCACTGAGAATTCGCACAGCTCAGCGCTTCAACTTGAACGTTAACCATCCCTCCAGTACTTAGCGACTTGCCACTATTTACATGGACTACACAGCTCGAGGTACATTCTCAGTCTAGGTACGCACAGCGGACCCTTTCAAGCTTATGACACAGTACAGGTATTGCCGTTTTGAATCTCCATGCACAACGATTCGCCCAGCGGTCCTTGATGGGTGAGGAAGGCAACGCTCCGACGCGACCACACCGTCGTGCACCCGCTGATAGTGTGGTCGCAGGGAGCTGTACCTGTTGAAATGCACATCCGGGGGTCCGGGACAATAATCGATCAGGCTCCAGCTCCAGCTACCGTACCAGCCCTATGTACGCCTCTCGCATATCCTTCCGTCGTACAGTTGCAGTTCTTTGACTTCTCCAAGCCTATTTGAATATGCTATGCAGCAGGGATACTGCGACCTCCCTATCGTTAGGATGGATCACCAGCGCCCCAGGGGTCATTCTATCGTTTGAGAAGGAAGTGACATTACGTCGAGGCGGTCGAAACACTACCGGTCACTGTGGCCCGTACATCGTTGTCGCACCAACTTGAATCTCGCCTCCAAGAAGATTGAGTAACGCGACGACCTCCCCCTACATCACCAATATCCATAATGTCCTCTGGACAAACATGCAGCAGGGTTCTTTTGTGCATGGTGTACCGGGAGGTCCGGCGAGGGCTGGGTTGGCTGGCGGACTCCTCGTGGGCAGTGGCAGGAGTCCTGGCTGTTGGAGAACAGCCGGACTGGTACACTATCCATTAGCTTTCCTACGCTACATAAGCTACATTGCCTTTTTTACCACGTCGACTGGAGGTAGGCAACTACGTTACTCAATACATACATCATATACTCACCTGTACATAGTATAACCCTTTACCACAAACGCCGTGTCCCAATACTGGCGCAGCGGTTGGAGTCCTCGTAGGTCGTAGTAGCTCATGTGCATACGCGTAGGTTAGTTGGCATCCATTCTTGCTTCCGTTCATCTATGTCCGTATGGTGGGAGCTCTCCAGGAGGCAAGGGCAGTCGGACCCGGTCCAGTGGCCGTGGCTTGCCTGGTCCGCAACTTAGATCCGGGATGTCCGGGCCGTATAAAAGGATTTGAACGCAGCATAATGTCGGAAATGAGAGATGTCAATTGTATGCAGTTGCTATATGGTCATACGCCCTCTGATGTATTCCTACAACATCCCGTCGCGATCTTTGCTCTTAAGTTTAAAGCCTTGCTCTGGCCCTCGCACACCACTCTTTAGCTCTGACATCGTCATCAACGCTTCCTGTGGGCAAATGCAGTCTCTCTTGTTCCGCCCAAGCCAGAAGTTCGTTGGCGAATGAATCGATCTCCTCTTCCGTGTTTCCTGCATGGATGTTGACACGAATTCTGGAACTCTTCACGACCGGATAAAGTATCGGTGTGGCCGCATATCCCCTCTTTATCAGGTAGTCTGTCAGTCCTCTCACATCAGATGCCAACACTGGGATGACCGGGGAGCATAAGCCAGGATCAGAGAACATAGCTGTGGCATCAGGTTTGTCTACCGCAAGGACGGACTCGGGGACGTTCTTCAAGGAAATGTAGAATTTCTCTCGTGCATAGCTACATAGGCGATGTAACCTTTGCCGAAGCTTTTTTTAATGCACCGATGATCGGAAACACCTCGGAATCAGTGAGCATATTCAATGAGTCATCACTTGCACTGTACCTCTTGGCCGCGCGCGCTCGATATGACACTGAGGGATGCTTCAAGTGCATAAATGTCGGTGAATGGTATCTCTGTCGAAAACACGATACTCGGTGTGAATTTAACCAAGTACTCCTTTAAAATCGGTGAGGTCAACACAACACCTGTGAACCAACACCAACACGATCTAGGTTAGTTTTTGGATCGCATATTCCAAAGATGAGGAGCACGAACCGCCGTGAAATCCCCATGCCTTACTGAGCACGTGGACCTTGGTATGAACGCGATCGTTCAAACCTAGGTGCGAGACATACCCTGCCCCGTTGGGCCCGCATAGTCCCGTAGTGTGAGCTTCGTCCACGAAGATGTGCGCATGTCCGGTAGGCACTAGAGTCTCCACGAGTTCCACTATCTCTCTGAGAGGACAGAAATCGCCATCCATGCTATACATACTCTCCAACACGACGAATACAGTGGAAGTCCCTTGAGTAATCTGGGGATGTTTCTTCAAGACGCCCAAGAGACATTCCCTGAGGGAAGCTATGGAGTTGTGGTCGAAGCGGTACGAGGTACGGGATGATAGTCGGATGCCTTCTCGGCAGGACTGGTGCATTAACTCATCGTAGATGATGATGTCGTCGTCTCGTGGGACATTGGAAAGGAATGCCACGTTGGCGTTGAAGCCGGAACTGAAAAGCAAAGCAGACTGTGCTGCAAAGAATTGTTTGAACGCTGCCTCGAGCGCATTGATCTCGGGCGTGTTCCCCGTCATGACACGACAGCCAGTGGATCCGAACAAACGGGCTGGAGGAGCTTCTTGCACCTTGCGCAAGAAGAGGTCTCTACGAGACTGATCCGAAGCCAACGACAGATAGTCGTTTGAGAAGAGATCGGGACCATTAGACGGGAGAGGATCGTCGACAGAGCGCAGCCCTGTGTCCTTCTTTAGGTCTGCGACAATTTGTTGGATATAGTCAAGCAAGAAGGAAGATTGTGACATGATGTTGGACGGGTGAGGATGGGACATCGGATTGCTGACCTTTTATGTTCAAGGATAAGTGACAGGGTTCAGCAATGACATGCTGTGCTGGGAGGGCAAGATTCCTCCGAAATCAGTCGTGGTTCTTTGCCAAACATTGACTTATTGCAATCAAAAGATTCAAACCTGGATATGCATAAGGATAAAGTCATGAGAGAGACCAGAAGGTTTAGGCAATTGGGGTTAGGACAACCGGATGCATCGCAGGGGCAAGGGCACGGTGCCGTTATTAATGCTGTGCTACTTGCGTCCGCGCATCAGAAGAAAGGCCATCGGAGTCCACTAGAACGTAAGGGGGAAAGTGCAGCATATCAATGGTATTGATACTTTATTCACTTTTTGGCTTTGACATCACTTGGGATGCACATTTCCGGTCAAAGTTGCGTCACTGAGAGTAGCATCGATGGGAAAGAATCAATCCATTGCTTCAGTTTCAATACTCTACTCAGCTTAGCCGCCTGGTGCGGAGTTTTGGGATTCGATGATGAAACACAGCGATTAGCTTATTAAATTTATTATCGGACTTTCAAGTTTATGGCTTGATTCTTTTCGCTTGAGTACTACTGCAAGTATATTGGGCACTTGTGCTACATATACCAGAGGTAAGAGCGGTATAAAGCAGTCGTTGTGTCGGGGAGGTCTGGCGAGGGCTGGGCTGGCTGGCAGACTCCTCTGGCATAGGCAGTGGCAGGAGTCCTCGCAAGGTAGTACTTCATGTGCATACGCGTAGGTTAGTCACCATCCATCCTTGCCTTACTTCCGTTCATCCACATCTGTACGGTGGAAGCTCTCCAAGAGGGCGCCCGGTCCATCGTTCCCATCAGATGCAGCAGGACCAACAGAAACGGGTAAGAACTGAATCTTTCACTCGCACAACTTGAAGTTTCTGTGGCTAAGTATGTAACCTGATCCTGGTTTGACGTAGGCGAATGCTAATACGTAAGTTTCTGCTCCCAGTTTAGCGATGGTCTACATCTGGTCTGGACTCGGTCGAGGGATCACATCTATTCCTGGACCTTTTTTTCCAATTTTGCATCCGTCATACATAACCATATTCGAATGCTTCCGCTCCAGTGCCAGGTCGAGCGTCTATCTTTATGATTAGTACTATTTCTTCAGCTCGCTTAGTCGTCAAGTCAGAACCCCGACCAAGGTCCCCGTGATTGTGTGACGTCCATAGCCACTCGCAATGACACTGTCATTTCGAATATCGAGCGGAGCGGGATGGGTATCTTTTTCACTACAGATAAACTCCCCATGTCACAAGGGATCCACTTTGCAAGCTGAAACGTGCATATGGAACATTAACAACGATTCTTCAAGTTGGGACTGGGACCGGCTCTCGGCCCGACGACCAACATTTCGGAACGATCCGAGTCATATGAAACCTTCTAGAACAACTGGTACTACAATTACAAGACTACAAGTAATCGAATGCGTTGCAGCGAATACGAGCCTTCTTAAATAGCCACGTCCGCTGATTAATCTTTATACCTACAACATCCTTCGCATGCCCTCAAAGTTTCGCTCTCACCTCTGCATACACCTCTTGCCCTCCGGCGCCAGTGATACCACTTCCCGGGGCCAAAAATACACTCGCTTGTCTTTCCGCCCAAGCCACGAGTTCGTTGACGAATGCATCAATCTCCTTTTCCGTGTTCCCTGCGTGAACACTGACGCGGATTCTGGAACTCTTGGCGATTGGATAGAGCAGACCTCTGACCGCGTATCCCCTCTCCCACAAGTATTTCTCCAGCCTCCTCACGCTACTAGTAGGCGTGTACACTGGAATAACGGGGGAACACAAGCTAGGATCAGAGGCCGCGGCATCGGGTGCGTCTACCGCTAGAATGGTCTTGGGGACGTTCTTGAGGGAAATATAAAGCTTCTCTCGTGCATAACAACATAGCCGATGTAACTTTTGCCGGAGCTTTTGATGGATCGATGATTGGGAACTTGGGAATCAGCGAGTGTACACAATGAATGCCGTCAACTGATACTAACCTCTTGGCCGCGTTCACTCGATATGACACTGAGGCATGCGTCCAGTGCGTAAATGTCGGTGAATGGCATCGCCGTCGAGAACACGATACTCTTTGTGAATTTAATCAAGTACTCTTTTATAATCGGCGAGGTCAACATGACGGCTGCAAAGCACGATTGGGGTCGAAGCATATTCCAAGAGAGAAGTAACACATACCTCCATGAAATCCCCACGCTTTACCCAACGCATGGACCTTGGTGTGTACACGATCGTTTAAACCTAGATGCGAAACATACCCAGTCCCGTTCGGCCCGCATATTCCCGAGGTGTGAGCCTCGTCTACGAAGATGTGTGCACGCCCAGCGGGCACCAGAGTCTCCACGAGTTCCACGATCTCTGTGAGAGGACAGAAATCGCCGTCCATGCTGTACAGACTCTCCACTACAATGAACACAGTAGAGGTCCCTCGAGTGATCCGAGGATGTTTCTTCAGGACACCAAGGAGACATTCCTCGAATGAAGCTAGGGAGTTGTGGGCAAAGCGGTAGGAGGCACGGGATAATGCACGGATGCCTTCTCGGCACGACTCGTGCATCAACTCATCGTAGATGATGACGTCGTTGCTCTGTGGAATACGAGCAAGAAATGCCGAGTTGGCGCTGAAGCCGGAACTGAAAAGCAACGCGGACGGTGCACGAAAGAATTGTTTGAACGCGGTCTCGAGTGCATTGATCTCCGACGAGTTCCCCGTCGTGAGACGGGAACCCGTAGATCCGAACAAACGACTCGGAGGCGCTTCGTGTAATTTGCGCAAGAAGATGTCTCTGCGACATTGATCCGTAGATAACGAGAGATAGTCATTTGAGAAGAAATCAGGGGCTGAAGACGGGAGAGGATTGTCGATATAATGTATTCCAATGACCTCGTCTCGACGAACGAGTGCTTGCTGAAGGGAATCAAACAAGGGGGAAGGCTGCGACATAGTGCTAGACGGATGGGGATAGAATGATGGATCGTCGCTCACAGCTTCCCCTTTATGCTCGGGGACCGGTGACAAGGCTTAGCAATGACCTTTTGGGCGTTCGGCGTTCCTCCGAACACTTCTCGTCCGTCGTGATTCTTGCCCAGATATCGAATTATGACTGCCTTCTTTTGATGATCACAACATCCAAACCTGGATCGATCGAAAGCGTGAGATTGACCGGAAGACTCGGGAAACTGGGAAGTCCTACATGCATCTAGCGTTCTTGTCAGCTATGCTTGTCGTTCTCCAGAAGCAGAAATTTGCGGGTTTCGTTCGCAGGGTAGGTATTCCTTGAGAGGCAATTCGTTATCGTTGGTGGTAACAGAGCGCCAGCAGTCGTGGGCATCGCAAAACGACAGGCACACTGTCTCCGATACTAAATGGGTAAGTTGACACGTCAATTCGATCCTCCGCATTTTGCAACTAGCATGATCAGAGAGTCAAACTGCAACGCATCGAAGAAGATCTGAACTGAGCTTACATTCAGAAGATGGGACGAATTGGTTCACGAAGTTGGAGAAGCAAGAAGATTGCTTCCACGCTCAACGGCCTTAACGGTGCCAGTTGGCGGTGTTGATGCTGTGCTGCTTGGATACGTGGCAACCATAGAAATTTCCCCATATTGAACTGTAGCGCTGATACTAACTGTACTTACTAGTATCACCATCGCAATTGGATTCCCCAACCTTCAAGTTCCTCCATTGATCCATTGTGGTCAAAATCAAGTTTTCGGCATCGGCGCCCACTTCCTCGCGACGTGGACGTTACCAGACTCGTCCATTCCCAGGCGAATTTGCCGCCATCGGAATGGGACCAACCGTGCTAATTGGGCAATGGGCAAGAATTATTGGACTGTGGCCGTCAAACCAGGCTAGTCTAGTCTGGGTAGTCGTTCGGAATGATGATGCGTGAGAATGTCGTAAAGACTCGACTCTCCGCATGGCCCCTCGGACCTGTCACATTGCACTACAGAGCCTCAGCCATACTTTTGGTTTAGGTATGCAAAGCGGAGCTCTTCAAGTTTATGGCAGCCTTTCTACCAGATTCGAGCACACCCGGCGGCGCGCACCTGTGCTGTTCCAAAGGTAAGCGGGAAAGCGGCATCACCGTCCTTGGCGAGATAACACCCTCAGCCGCATCGGATACGCGCGTCTCTCGATGAACCATCTGATTTTCATACGCCAAAAGCATCGTGGCTTCATTTTGTCTGAAGCCACTCCATCGCGGCAATCGAATCAGGGTAAGACTCGGATAACCTGTGGACAGCGTGCGACGGCGGTCAGAACTTCGCCTCTCACTGGCACCCGCCGGACGTACGGGATCAGAAGGGGTCTACATCGAATCCCTCTTCTTCATTCACACAGGAAGTCGAATCTGTGGGCTAACCTAACCTTGCGAATGCTGACAGATGGATTGTTTCGGCTCGTGGTTCGATGATGCTATCCAAGTGTCGTACGCTCGACTATCTGCTAGTACGTCTTAACCATGTTTGGACTCTTCAGGTGATCTGACGCGTCCACGGAAATGACAGGGATCCTCGGCGGAAGGCGCAGGCGCATCTGCCTGTGAGAAGCATTCCACTTGAGGTCTGGTAGGTGCCGATCTGAGACGTTCTCAACGCAGATTCCTTTCACATCGTTCAAGTCGATCCGTTCTGAAGAGAACTGCACGATGAATCGCTCCCGGTAGATGGTATCCTATGCCCTTCACATTGTTCGCCTCTCCTCATTTGCTGTGCTGCACCACTGTCCTATGCAGCACCGCCATGTCGGCTCTCGACGCCCAACGACTCACGGGCGATCCGGAACAGGGATACTTATTTAGACCACTGGCAAACGCCGCGGGAAGCCCACTCATTGTACGCGTCATTGTCATCCGATGCCGAACTCTTTGTAAAAAAAAACGCATCGTAAATGGAATTCAAGTTGTACTTTGGATCTCAGAGATCCCACCAGCGCTCGAGACTCTGACCGGTTATTGGTATGATGACCGACGCTTCGGAATGACTTCGGGCCAACCCTGTGGTGTTGAAGCGAATGCGGGCCTTCTCAAGGACGTCAATGGCATTCGAC
>JBBPRA010000328.1:0-29325 GCA_038092775.1 Boletus rubescentipes | reverse complement strand
CGGACGACTGAGCCTGGACTGGCTGGACGCAAGTCAGAGTCACTAGTGTTCAAAACATGAATATGAAGGTAACACAACGTAGCCTCAACGAAACATACGTAGTAGACTGAGGGTGATAACACCCCACAGACGGATATGCATGGGAGGCAGAGAGTGCTCGAGCGGCAGCGCTCAGACTCTTCATTCGAACGTCCATTTGTAGCCACGAGGATGGTGTGGTTCCTGGTGCAGCATGAGGGGTGCATCAGCTAAACTTGAGCATCATCATTCAAGAGACATTCCTGGGAGAAGATCCACGGTCATAATAAGAAACTGGAGGCTCACTGCCAGCACAGGGTTCAATCTACATCCAGCGGTATTCATTGCCATTGATCCAAACAAATGGCCCCCCATCTTGTGCGTTCCCGTCGCACGTCCGATTATGTGGGGGGCGGGGCGCCGGAGTCGCGGCGGGCCAAAACATATAGAAATAGAAATAGATGAGTGCCAATAGCCGTACAGCTATTGCTTTCCATATCTTACAAAGCTCACGATGAGAAAAGAATTAATTTGCGGGGGACCCGTGGCTTAGTGGATATGCCACCTCCCCTGGGAAGCGCTGGTTCGAGTTACAGGTTCGATTGCTGCAGAAACCACCGGAGGTTTTAGTGGGTAGTGACCCAAGGCTTTAGTCCCACCGTACTCACGTGCCAGTCACGTACAGTCTCCATACAAGGGATTTCCTTCGGAGAGCAGGTGTCAAGGTCCCCTTATCATTACCATTCATAGACTGTGGGGCAGTCTTTAGCGACTTCGATCGTACTGAATTATACCTGAGTGCCTTTTCGGTGGCGATGACCCACGCGCCTCGTGTGTCTGGGACCGTTGTGCCCTCGAAAATCTAAATTTAAATTTAAATTACAGAATGATAGAACACTTGCAAAATTTGAGCCGTTCGGTGTTTAAATTGGGAATCTCTCGGCTTGTGCTCAGGGTCCTCAAGTGCCACGGTGTGCTTGGCGGTCTCAGGATTGGTCAAGTGCAGGCCACTCTCCAAAAAATTCTTTGTATGGCTGCAATCATGTCCAATAACATTTTTTTTCGACGAGACCAATGTAGTTGCTGAGATATCAAAATAGGTGATCATTTGGTCAGAGAAGCGAATTCAAAGTCCGAGTAAATTAGGTAATTTGTCGCATTGGACTACAATGTAACTATTATCTCAACTTCCATCGTGGCCTGAGTCCATGTACTAGGATAACTAGCCCGCAATATTTTCTTTTTATGTGCTTAAAGTTGCACTAGCCACTACCCCGTGAGTGTCAAAGCTGATGCTGTACTGGTAGTCCATCTGATTCTGATAGCCTCTCATGTGGCTCAGTACCATGCATAATGCAATTATAATAAGCTTGGTTGTTTGAATACCATTCACAGCCAATGTTCACTGATCGGTCACCTCCAAGCTCCGTCACCCTCACCACGCGGGATGACAAGTGCTCGTGTCAGCTGGTTCATTCTATCAACGTCCCGTCGTCCCGCAATAATAATCAAGGCACAATCCAACATTGTCGTGCGAGAATTTGGTGGGAGTAGCACGCGGCGGGTCCTTGTCCGAGGAGTATTGTTCTGGTAAGAATGATACATATGTAGTCAACCTCGATAACGAAATTATCGGGCCTCCAAGTTGGTGATAGCAGTCCCCTTCGTCTTATGGTCTCCCTGGCATTTTTTTTACTGCTCCTTGCGACTATTGGTGGCGAGGCGCACTCCCTAAAAAATACCATTCATGGGGAGCAAGTTGCTCAGGACAATGCAGCCCAAGCCCTTAGACTTCAAGACTTAGCATTGCTGACCTCCTCGTCTTCCTTCGCTACAAACAGTACTCTGTCGTCAGCCACAGCCTCAACACTTTCACAATCTCAGATACCTACTACTAGTACGGTGAACTCGTCCACCGCGGCAGCTTCAAGTTCGCCTTCAACGGTGACCTCGACGGGAACAGCAACACCGACGGCGTCCCAAGCAGCCACGGGAATAGCAAATTCCAACTCGACAGTCATTGGGTTTTCAATCTATTCTGCGTCCAACTTGCCCACGGGCGTGTTTGCGCCGCCCTCTTCATGTGCAAATGCAATGATGGCGACCATCGAATGTAACTCCACCATTTTACTCATGGGGTATACTTTTTCTTGTACCACAACCATCGTCCATGATAACCAACGCTCCACA
This sequence comes from Boletus rubescentipes, assembly GCA_038092775.1. Taxonomy (NCBI): domain Eukaryota; kingdom Fungi; phylum Basidiomycota; class Agaricomycetes; order Boletales; family Boletaceae; genus Boletus; species Boletus rubescentipes. The sequence continues at coordinate 27,117 of JBBPRA010000328.1, read as the reverse complement.
GACTCAACCCGTTTTTTGACGCTGCCAGTCTCGGGACAATGTGTACCATCTCCTGCACCTCGTCACTCCAGTCCTACAGAGCCGACGTCGTATCTGATTGTGCTGGCTACGCAATGCCAACTTCTAATAACAGAACCTATCCTCGTATGTATGCCCTCCTCGTGCCCCACTCAGAATACTCAGATCACTTAGCTACACTTGCCATCGACTCGATTCTTGGGCCTTATAACGCCGAGTGCCTGATGGATCCGTAAGTCATCAAGCAAATATGATGGTATGGTGGCTTACATACATGTGTTGGTAGAACGACAGGTCAATACTGCAACACCATACTCCCGACGTATGGTACAGTTCCGCCCCAAGGCATCTTGGGGTACCCACAGAGTGAATTATGCACGCCATGCATGCTTGGTACCATGAATGCCTCGCTCTCTAACCCTCTCACATTCTCGTCTTCTGGATACGCTTCCTTGCAAGCTGCACTGAATGAATGTGGATCGTATGTATAACTCTGGTTGCTACACACATATTGATTATGTGTATTTTTTGAGCAGTTCGTACAATAGTTACAATGTGACGAATCCACCCGGGAGTCCCACCACAATATTTACTCCTGGCCCCGCCACGACGCCCGTGGGGACGAATGCGACGGTATCCTCGACTTGCAGCATCACGGGACGGAACATAACCACTACTGGCAACAGCACCTGTACATCCATTGCGAACCAATATTCTGTGACTTGGTATGATGTAAGCTGGTTGATCATAGTCTCCGAGTCGACTTTGTGGGCTGATGTGAGGTTCCTCAGGTGGTCTCGAACAATCCAAGCTTCAATTTTGCAAACTGCAGCATACCCTCCGGGACGGGGCTCTGCCTCCCTCAGGTCCGCGCGACTGAACCATTCGACAGTTTTATTTAATTTCATTGACTTGCTAGGCATGTACGACATATGTCCCGACGTCAAACCAGACTTGTCTCGACGTGGTTACCGCGGCAAATAGTGGACCACTTGCCAGCCTAAATCAAAGTATTTCGGAAACACAACTAGTCAGGTATGTGATCGACAGTATATATTGGTCTTGATCCGCTCACACGATCAATAGCTTCAATCCTATGCTCGGCACAGGTTGCACCCAGATAGTCAACCAATATGGACAAAACATCTGTATTAGGTATATACCATCACGCCGCACAGACGCTCGCTGAACCCGCGGTCTAGCCCTCATGGGGGATTCCCAAATGTCGCTGGAGGATATGTTGCGGCGCCGACCCCAACTGCAATTGTGTTAGCAAATGTCACTCGGCCTTGGTGCTTTTCGACTGACTACGCATATCAGTCCTCCCCCCGGTCCAACTGTGAGTGGCACGACGTCAAACTGCGGTGCCTGGTACCTCGTTCCCCCCGGCGTGAGTGTCGATCATCCTGCCATGTGTCTGTCTTCGATCGTTCGTTTGAAAGGCAATTTGCAATCAAGTCGTCCTGAACAGTAAGTTTCTAAATATTGACTCTGTTTCGGCCCGCCGGTCCGAACAAATCCCGTAGACTCGGTTACACTCTCGGAGTTCCTAATATTGAATCCTGAGGTGAGTTTACCCAGATTAAGGTCGTCACGGGTGCATGACGAAGATCATAGGTAAACTCTAACTGCACTAACCTCTGGGCCAAGTGAGTGGTCACCAAGTAGATCGGCTCGATTCTGATATTGGACACGCACCAGTTACAACTATTGCGGTGAGTTGACGCTGTCCTTGCCATTCGGCTATGCTCATTTCTGTATAGTTGCGCCATATCCGCCACTATCAGCGACCCCTACTCTCCCACCACTTGTAAACGGCACCGCGGTCTATACGAGTATGCCTCTACCTCCGATGGTAACCCCGACGCTGTACGACTACCCCACTGGCTGGTTGACCGCTCCCACCGGTGTCGCGCCGGGCACGGTGCTAAATGGGTGCTATTATTATTACCAAGTACAGACAAGAGACAACTGTACAAGTGTCTCTCAGACGTACGTTCGCTGTGTATGACAGTCAAATGGAGCTGACTTCTATTTTATCTTAGGTACGGGTTGAGCTATCAGGACTTTGTTACTTGGAACAATAACCCGTCGTTGCCATGTCCCAGTTTAACGCCAGGTTCTTTCGTATGTGTGGAAGTTCTCAACGTAACAGATACAGCTCCGCCCGCGCCTACGAATGCTGCACCGGGGTCGGGCCCATCGGTGCTTATTTTGCTCCCAATTCTATGTTCCCACCACTCACTTAATACCACAATGTAGGGTTGCTACGAGTGGTACACGATCGTAGACGGCGATGGTTGTGCTTCAGTGGAAACCAATTTCAATCTGACTCAGGCCCAATTCTTGGCACTGAACCCGGAACTCTATTCCAACTGCACTAACCTCATCCTCGGGGATGCCTACTGTGTCGAGGCCATCCCCACCAGTACCGCCACCAGCACGAGTACGCCTACGGCGACTACGACGACAACGGCGAGTGCCTCCCCCACTCCTACAAACATCGAACCTGGAAGCTGGACAAAGTACGTGTCGCATGGAATGCTCCCTTGGGCTTTTCTCACCGCACTTGGGGATTCAGCTGTACCCAATACTGTAAACCACTCTCGCTCCATTTTTCGTCCGTCCTAATGCTCTGATCTGATCTTAGACAATGTTCAGTCTGGAGATAGCTGTAACTCGATCGAGGACAGGTACGTCGTGTCCACCTGTGCAGTTCATCGCTAGTCTTTACATGGATCATACAACAGATATAACATATCGTTCTCTGATCTACTGACGTGGAATCCGGAGCTCAACACAACATGCAGCAGTGCGTTAAATTCTTCCTTTGGCTACCCATATTTATAATCATGATATTCGTCTGTAGACCTCGCTCTTGCGGTATGGCTCTCATTATTCCCATGACCTGTTCAAGGTCAGCTGACGGGATTGCAGTCGTATTGCGTTCAAGGGTCTAACCCTTGCACCACCGTATATCAAGTCCAAAGTGGGAACTACTGCTCAGAGATTGAGACTCAGTTTGGTCTCACGAGTACCCAATTGATGTCCCTCAACCCGTGGCTGGATTCGAATTGTGGTAAGCGTTAGCCATCCTTGTGCACCTGTACTCTACACCTTGACAATCCCGGAATTCAGATCTTCAGGTGGGACAAATTCTCTGTATCGCTAAGACTACCCCGACCCCGACTACCTCGGCCACTCCGACATCTACGACACCAACCCCGACAGCGACGAGTACTGTGCCAGCCAATCTTGAACCAGGCAGTTGGACCAAGTACGTGGGGTCATCCATCCTTACTACATGCATCGTGAAGCTCACCTCTGTTATAGTTGTACAGCCTATTGCAAGTACTACTTTGTTTCGACGACATCCACCTCCTGACGTGGTGTGTTAGATAACGTGCAGAGCGGTGATAACTGCAACACGATCGAGACCGGGTCAGGCGCTAGTATCAGCTTGGAGAATGCCCAAACTCATGTCATCTAGGTACAACATCTCCTTTTCAGACCTTCTTCGTTGGAATCCAGAGCTTAACACGGAGTGCACCAGTGCGTATCTTTATGAAGCCCATGTTGGACGTATGCTGACTGTTCGACTCAGACCTAGCCTTGGCGGTATCTATGAACCCTCTGTGAACTTGCAGTGACTGATGTTTTGTTGCAGTCATATTGTGTCACAGCCCCAGGTGGTTGTACGGATATCTATACCGTCGCCAGCGGGGACTATTGTTCTGAAATCGAAACCAACTTTAGTATCACGGTGGCGCAGCTCCAGTCACTCAATCCGTGGCTCGACGCGAACTGCGGTACGTCTATGACTTGCATCGATCTTCGTGCTGATCCCAACTCCCACCGCGTAGACCTTCAAGTGGGACAGAATTTATGTGTATGAGTTTCGAAGTCAGTCATAATCGTGTATGTAGTGGCGGGGTGCTACCTCCACCCGGGTTGTTTTTTTTCTTGGAAATATCTATGTGTTCCGGGTTTTCTTTCACGCTGACGCCATGTCTCCCACTTTCTCCGTTTTTTCTTCTCGTCGCCCAGATCAACCCTGACTTCTCGTCTCTCGAACTTGACCGAGTCCTCCGCTCCCCAGTGCATCGCCAGATAGCGCCATCACGATGATATGTGAGCCTACTCGGAACCCTGAACGAAGAGATGGAAACCCTCGATTTTGCGATCATCGACACTGGAGAAATCATCGGTGAGGTGGGCTTTCAAGCACGGACTCTCGACTTGGGTATTCGTCAGCATCATGGATTGAATTTGGAGAGTTGTCCTGTCCCCAGTGAAGAAAAAGATATGATTGGTGCCGATTGAAGTTGAAAAAAACAATCCCATTCATGCTCTTGAGCATTACATCGCCATGGGATTGCGAGGCTTCTTTCGAGAGTCGCTTATGATACGACGGGAAGCGAACAGGTGGCGACGAGTACTGGCGCAAGATCCCATCACAAGTAATTGCCAGTGATCTCATCTCGCTAACAGGCAAGAGTCATGGCCCTACTTAATTGCCCTGGCTACCATCACCCCCATCAATCAGATAACGCGAGCTCTCACCGATGCCTGCATTTTTGGAGCTTCGTTGGTACGGCCAGTTGATCGTCGTGCCAGAGGGGTCGAGGGTCTGGCACCAAGCAACCTGTGGGAAGCAGTCACGAGTTTGAACATGCAGCTTTCCGAGAAAAACCCATGCCGATCCAGAGTGGCCGTACTAGATGTTCCCTCGCTACAGGGCTAGTCTGGGAGCTCGCTGTGAGTTTGTTGATAGGCGACCGTCAATAGGAGACCGTCTAGTAAATTTCGTAGGCGTTTATGGGCCTGCGCGGGCATGTGCCAGTGGGCGGCAAATCTAGGTTGCCTCTGAGGCTCTGACGACGACAGACTGTAAGCATGTTGGCTTATATAGGACCCGTAACTAGTACATATACCGCTCGCAATATATCCTACCTTTTGGTGTAACGGCTGCGTGTGCGGCGGTCGGTCGCTTACACAGACGTTGGACAACGACTGCAAGCGCGGCATGAATAACAATTAAAAAATCATTGTTCAACAGTCCCTACCGACTCCCCGCTGCTGCCATGGTCAACCCTCGAACTCACTCAAGGGACCGGTACAGGCTCGAAACAATGGAGCGGGATGGCCGCGTAGCGACGGTAGAGCCGCAAGGGTAGGAATGGCAGGGGTCCAAGCCAGGAGATGCCGGAATATCACGACAGGTAGCGTAGCGTAGTTCCGTCTTCAAGTTGCCTCGTCTGATTACGTTGCAGTACAGTCAGTCAGGGTGCTGACCTGTGTTCGTGTTGAAAAGTCGTATGGCGGAAACAGGACTTGTGCGTGAGGCATGACGAAGTGGCAGATGTTATTCGCAAAAGCGGACAGAGCTACAGTAAGTGAGTAGTATTGTACGGTTATTATGTAAGCGGTGGCATGATGTTCACTACGCGTCAGCAATTCCCGCCAGATTCCGTTATGTATTAGCTCACAGCTGGATCAAACACGGTCTAGAAGCGGATTTCGAGCGTCATTGAAGCATCCTTGTAGCAGGAAATCTATCCGCCACTGATCCTCCTCTAGACCACCCCCAAACTGCCTGTAACGGAGGTTATGATACAGGTAGCGATGAATACATCGACCGCCATCGTAGAATTAGCGGACACGAATTAGCACAGCATTACGATCTATCTTATTTTTTTTGCACCCATCATTCTGTCGCGCGCTCGCTGCTGATTCGTGTACCCTGTCGCATCCACTGCAGACTCGTTCAACCAGTCGCGCTCGTCGCTAACAACCCTCTATTCAGTCGCGTCCATCCGCTGACTACCTTCGTCGCACTCCGCTCGTCCCTCGTCACGACCTCATGACTTCGCTACGTTTCCCTGTCCTTCGACTCTCCTCTCTTGGTCGCGTCGGATTACATCCGCGTTCCTTTCTCTCGCTCGTCGGGTAACACCCGCGATATCTCGACTCAGGCTCTGTACGGCCCCAAGAACCGTTACACTGCCCGCAGGTTCACAGGTGGGTTTTGACAAATTTCGTAGATGCTGTGTACTATTACTAGTATACAGATAGTTATACAATATGATGGGAGCCCCGTTCAATGTGATGGAGCTGCATACAGAACAGCGGGGGGACATACGATGCGATGGTGGTATGTACGACATAATGGGACAACGTGACGGGTGTGCGTATAATGCGATGTGGGTACGTTGGGGTCAATGAGGGCACGTAAAAAGCGGCAGGGATACGTTTGAAGCGACAGGGACACGTACAATGCGGTGGGGGTGCACTAAAGTCGTCGAGGGTGGGTACAACGCGATGGGAGTGTGTTTTTTTTTGGTGTGATGGGGGCGCATACAAGATGGCGGGGATGCGTTTGAAGCGATGGGGATGCATACAAGGCGGCGGTGTGCACATGAGCCATTGTTGGGCCGTTTAAAGTGCTGGGGTGCGAACGAAGCAGAGGGGGTATAGTACCGGGTGAGAGTGAGAGTGTGCCGTTGTCGCATCGGTGGTCGTAGTGGTGGAAGGGTGGGCAAGGGCGTGACCTCGTCATCGCGTTGTCATGAGGTGGCTAAGGACGAGGGTGAGGACGAAAGCACATCACCTGCGTCATCGCGAGGTGGACGAGGACGCGTTGCTCTCGCTGTCGTGTCGTAATGCGGCCGGGGTTGTCGCGAGGTGGGAGGGATGGAGTGAGAGGGCAAGGACGCGTCGCTGTGACCTCGTCGTCGCGTCGTCGCGAGGTGGCTAAGGATGAGGGAGAGGAGGGAGAGAGTGCGTCGCCTGCGTGATCACTAGGTGGGTGAGGACGCGTCACTCGCGCTGTCACATCGTAATGCAGTCAAGGTCGTCGCAGTGCTGGAGAGATGGGGGAGAAAGCGAGGACGCGTCGTTGTCGCGTCGGTGGTGGTGGAAGGGTGGGTGAGGTTGTCATGTAGTCATGGGGCCCGGGTCGTCATCACCGCGAGGCGGGAGTGGATGGAGGAGAGGGCGCGGGGGCATTGTTGTCGCGTCATGGTTGGTGGTGGTGGAAGAGGAAGAGTGCCCGATGATCGTGAGGTGGGTGAGAATGCGTCGACATCATTGTCGTATTGTCGAGGTTGGAGGCATTGGGGATGCATTGGGGATGCAGGGCACACAATGTGTTGGAGGTGAGTGGAGACGATGCATTGGAGGCATAGGGGACGTGTTTGAGGCGAGGCGTTGAAAGCACGGGAGATGGGTTGGAGGCAAATGGGATGCGCTTGAGGGAGTGTCGGACGCATTGGGGACATGTCGGAGGCGACCAGAGGCATGGGGAATGAGTGGGAACTTGGCAACAGATGATTGGTGTCGAGAAGTATTGAAGTGTGTGGGGAGAGCGAAGAATGGGAGATTCAGAAGCTACAAACCACATTACCTCGAGAAACCCCACAGCGAAGAGTCACTACAGAAGACGGTAAAATATTACTCTGTTGTTAGACTATGGAACGAGGGTATACAGTCAAGTATTTATACTGGCGCAGGCGACACAGTGAGACAGGCATGGCTCCACTCAGCTCCACACGTTCTGGGGGGTATGGGGACTCGGATTAGGAGTCCATCGATGGTCGCCTATTGGCGTACTCTGAATCATAGCGGGCGGGATCCCAGACTACCAAGTTACTATGAACTTGAATCTGTAGTATGGTGAACCAGGCTCGATCGCCCTCGCCCTTCTGGGTGGCTGACTTTGAACCTACACATATGCATATGATGTATGATCACATATGGTCGCGGTGCTCCTTGAAAGCTGCAGTCTACAGTACTACGCCAATCGATTCATTGAACCCCAGAAATTCACATCCGGGTGTCAAGCAAGCAGAGGAGACTTGATTACAAAGATGTCAAGATACATAGAAATCAGCTGTTAGTTGTTTAGTTGATTTGCCCAGTTTATGCCATTATTCAGCGCAGGGGTCACCAAGTTCTCTTCGAGGTCATCCCCTGTCACAAGCGTAGTGGGACTGTAAAAATCTGAAATGTAGTCGCCATAATTGAGGACAACCTATCGCCCATTGTCAGCGGCGAACCTAGCGGCGGTTTCCAAGACTTTCACATACCGCCACCTCTGCAATACCGTTTTTAGCATTCCACCAACTAAGCATGTTGCTCATTCCTGTCTGTATTTTCGTGTCGAAGGTGGTGACTTTCCCGATGATCCACTTGTTGTAGATCGGCGTGATACTGGGGTTGTAGGTATTCCTGATATCCGTGAACTTCTGGTACACTATTGACTCCAAGGTAGGAACCAGAGAACTCACCAGATTCCACGAATGCACCTTGATTGGCTCAAGAAACTTTCTCTGACCAATGGATCGTTCATGTACGTCGTAAGGCCGTTAGTCTGATGGAAGATTATGGGGTGATAGCACAAGATCATCTCGTCAGGCTTACCGAACGCATGACAGACACCTGCTTGGATGAATTATATTTGTTCATAAACGTTCTTTTCGTGAATATGTTCTTCGGCGTGAAAGCCTGTAATCATGTTTAGTTACGTTTGTAAGTGAAAAGCAAGGGATAATGAGCTCACTCTAGCCTTGATCCCGTTTGCCCATGCTTCCAGCCATGGCATATACACACCACCGTTGTTAGCCGGCTTGCTGTCATTCGGGAGACACGAAAGAAGGTCCAGTAGGATCTAAAGGTACGAATCCGAACGATCAGTTGGTCCAAATAAAGTGTAAGGAAGGTGCAGACATACGGCCCCAGGTCCATTCAGTATTGAGTCTACCCAGCTGCAGAATGATGGTGCTTGATTCTGCCAGATCTGTGTTTGAGTGGAGAGGGAGGCTATGAACTCCGATACTAGACGTCATTATGAGTGAGAAGCGCGTGCCTCCGGAGCTGATAGACGTACTGAAATGAATCTCATAGATGTGCTCTCTACCATATGTGTCTTTCTGTGCATACGGGGACTTTGCAGCGTTCTGAGAGAAGCCACCGAGTTGTTGGGGATTTTGAACGTCCCAATACACGTTCGTTGCGGCGTCATTGGTGTAAGAGAGTGGTGAAAATTGCATTCCAGGGCAGCCCTTAACCTTGACAACGGTTGCCTGTGGATCAAACACTGAGTTGGACGATGTTTCGATCAGAGTGTAAATCCTACCAAGGACACCGGATCAATGACTGCGGATCAGCATATTAAATGATTCATCCATTGACAGATGAAAGCACGGCGTACCAGTCCGACGGAAAATTGCGTCGTCCTCGCCCTCAACCAGAAGGTGATCTAAAAAATCCAAAAAGTCTAAGAGATCATGGTCGTCGTCATCCTCTTCATCCTCTTCAGGAATACTCTCGAGGCTTCGCTTCGTCCAAGCGTCTAGTTGTGTCGGCACTGTATCAAGACCGTGAGATATGAATGCTGTCAGCTACGAAGGGACGGGCGTACAGTCAGAGTACACGTTGTTATCAGTTTCGTTGAGTCCCTGAGAGCCCGGACAGGTCAGTGTCCCAGGAACCTGCGGGACCGCGGTGCCCGTGGAATCGCGCTTCACGAGATGCTCCTCCGCAACAGGAGCAGGAGGATCAATGCCGAGTACCTGCTTGCTAGGGTAGATGAACCGTTCCTGATCCCCATTCTTTTCCAGGATATAGGCAGAGTATCGCAGGTCGGGTGCTTGTTGTGCCACTGGCATGGGATCGTGCATTGTTTCTAGACGATGTAACTTGTCGGAGATGCCACGCTTCAAGTTACTCGAGGAGAACGAAATGCACTGCGGTACCAAAACTACATTAGTCCTAGGCAGAACGGGTGCAGGAGAACTCACGTTTTGGCTGATACTGTATTCGTTCTGATAGAATGGCCATTGGACAGTACTACTTTCCCAAAATAAGAGACTAGAATCGACAAATGAATGGTTGTGAGATATCCTAGTTCCCGTGCACTTTTCATTATCGATACACACCTGCCTGAAAGGCCACCGTAGCTTTTTGTTGTCAGTTGTGTTGAAACACGCTAGCAAAAGTTGAACTCACAAGTCTACTCCACAATCTGCGCACATTATTATAATCAGCAGCCACGCATTCACGTAGGTTGGACGCACATGCATTATAACAAGCTTGGGGAGCCTTGGTGCAGCCATAAGCTTCATTGCCACGTGTTGTGTGGCAATACAACTCACTTGACTCTCTGAGACAGACGCATTGACGGATATCCCCGCATAGAGATCCGTTTGCACATACGCCTGGAGTTTACGTAGCGTTAGGAGGTTTCCAGTAAATGTCACCAACAGCCCATACCTGTGCGTCGATCACTGCGCCATTGAGCACATTGATGCCAATTTGAATTGCCGGAACCAAGTGTATGCTCACATCACCTTCCAATGTGGTGAGTGCCAATAGTCGCACAGGCATGCTAATTGAAAAACCAACCTGCGAGTGCAACCCCCGCACTGAAGTCCAATGTTGGTGTTGCAGGCAAGAAGGAGTCGTACGACGTCGGTGTGGCAACAAACGAATCGTTGACGGAGCCCAATTGAAGGTTGACAGAGGGGAATTGAATCTCGGCACCCAGTTGAACAGTCCTACAGTCTCATCAGTGGCCGATCAACAGATGGAACGGGCGCTTACGCTTGCATTGAGAGCTCCCCGGTAACTGAAAGGGTCAGGGTACAAAATAGATACGTCAAACTTCGAGACTCACTATAACCGTTGATGACTAGACTCGGTCCAATGGTGAGAAGACCAGGGCTACAAAGGGTCAGATGGAACGACTCTCCCAGTGTTCACAGAACATACTAGTAAAGGCCCGGGAAACCGAAGGACTGATCAACCAACATTAGACGGAACCATGTATGAAGTAAATAGATGCACTGACCGCAAACTGTATATTGTCGGAATTATACTCGACGAGGGCCACTCCGTCAATAGTGAACAGGGCATATGCATTTGCATCGGCAGCTGGGAAGGTGCTCAGTATAATAACTCGCTGGGAGGACACTGAACGCACTCAAAAAAAGATATGCAGCTTGAACTGTGGAAGGAAAACGAGTTTTGTATGAATCAGATCGATTTTGATGACCTCGTACCTGATGGTGGTACGATAGTCGCTTGAAGGTAGAACCCAAAACTTGTATCCGCCGCTATGGTGTTCAATTTAATCGCTCGTTCGAGAGAGAAAAATGGAAACTCTTACCCGCCATGCCTTCGAGAGTGATATCTAATGAAGCCTCGAATGATGGCATTGTCCCCGAGCCTAGGATGGGAACATGACTTTGTGTTAGGGAATAATCGATTCTGACGAATCTTACCCGGGCAAGAAATCGAGTTTTCATAAATTGTCCACTAATCAAATCAGCATGCCTCAAGATTGAAGGCCTCACATGCACGTACAGTGTCTTGCCAAAGGAATGTGCGCGTCGATTGAGCGGTTTTCTCCACCTATGGAATGTGAGTTTGATCTACCGGTTATGTGTTTTCCTTAACCTACCGTCGTGAGTTTCGCGAGCCAGGTCGTAAATGCGCCCCACCACCTACGATAGAGAGGCTTCTTCATTTCTTGCTCACGCAGCCTATGCCCACAACGTAAGGATGATTATCACTGTCACATCGGATGACTTACCATCGTTTGCGCTCCGGAGGCGAGTCCACGACACTATCCCAGTACCCAGGCATATCAGTCACATCTGTGCGAGCATCACGTCGGTACTATCGATGACGCAGGAAGGTTCTTGCGATGGCTCACCCGCCCGCATATATATAGGTCCATTCGACTCAGGAATGACAGAGAAGTCTGTTGGGCCATCAGTCGTCCCGGTCGATCTGTGCCCTAAAGTTCACGAAACGTACCATAATCGAAAGACAACGAGTACACCAGCTCGTTTGCGGGTTTCTGCGCTTGGTGGAACGTTGATAAGATGGACTGATTCGTATGTGGGGTCAGACTCGCGACACGAGCGTAAGGGCCAAGTCCGCAAGACGAGGGCATTTGCACAATTGTATGCTCAGCGTTTCCAATGAAGACATGTGCACAGCCAGAGCTATCCATCGATTTGGAACAGTAAGCGAGAACCTGGGCATTATCAAGGGTGATTGAGTGACAATTCGAAATGAGAGATAGGGACTGGGATCGCATACTTACTGTCTGTGGTTGGTCGCTTTTCGGATCACATGAAGTGACGACCCAGTCAGATACCGGTGCCATAGAAGAGACGGATTGGTCATTTGGTGAGTCGATGAAAACCTCACCAAACGCCTCACTGTTCTCGTCATCATCTGGTGTCGAGGTACCAGAGGATGCCGATGAACTTGAGCTTGAGTTAGAGACAGGGTCGAACTCAACATCGAATGTTTCAGCTCCCTCAATAACGGTGCTCGGGAAGATATCGTCGAAAGGGACCGGCACATAAGCGCCGCCTGGAGTGATTTAGTCACAAGGCCCATCTGTTAAGAGCGACAACGAATCAACGCACCAATGGGGTCACAACAGTATGACCGCATCCCGTAGCCGCTGCAGGGCTGGCTGGCATCTCCTTGAATGTCGTATATCAGTGTGACCTGACCCAGAGCGCAACCACTATCAAGACCTGATACGGAACACGTGTCATCCACGGGCTTAATCCTGTCGTAACTGTACGGGCACTCACAAAGAGGTGGTGTACCAACCCACGAGCAATTCTCGAATGGAAAATCATCTCCGTCACAGCAGAGCGGCTTCGAACTGCCATCTGTGCAGAGTGGGTAATCGGTTAGGCCCTCAGGTTGACCCCCAATCAGCGTCGTCACGAGGAGGGACGTGTCATTGGCTGGACATGTTGGGGGAGATTCGCAGGTGTCTGGAAAGTGTCACTTAGTTATTCTCGATAACCACCGCTTTGGGGTTTTTAAACTTACTTGACAATTCACAGTTACTCGTCACGTTCGTCTTGCAACAAAACGGCATTGCACCTGTCAGGCAGCCTGTTGTTGATGTAGCCAACGTGATGGTATCGGGTGGGCAGACTGGATAACATGGGGAAAACTCGAGTGGAAAGTTCCCTAGTATGTGTCAGTCGCAACCAATCAGAAAGTAAGAAGTTAGTCGCACATGCGCAGGATTCTGGCGATGGGGCACTGCCTGAAACAAAGGGTTATGTTTAAAAAGCGTCGAAGAACAATGCGCGTGATGTACCAGATGCACAACATATGAAACGACTTTCTCCATCTAGATTCTGATCCGATCCGACGAAGCTAGGATAGGTATGTTAAAAATCACGCAGGACACGGCTCTTATGCCGTCCATACCTATATCCAGTTGGGCAACCATATGCACCCCAATCTGTCTCAAGACACCCAGAAATACTAACACCACTCGCAATCCCTTGAGTAACGTTCCCGTAAAGCCCAGATATTGCGCTGAAATTCATATATTACGAACATGGCGATAAATCCGAGCCTGTCGGTTACGCACCTATATGTGCTATCGTCTTGATCTACACTCCATATCATTGATCCACCGAGACAATGGTCATTAGCACTAATGTCTCTTTGTGAGAACACCGAACAATGCTTCCACAGCGAGAACTTACTAGTTGACCTTCATTGCGAATGTCTCTGCATTATCGTAGCTAATCCACTGGTTCCTGTTCCGTCGCCATTATGCGTGCAAATAATAGGTTCGAGGCTGGAACTATACTCACGTATCCCATTCCATGTAGTTTACCGCAGCAACTGGGTCGAGCGCAGACAGACTATCACTGTTCGTATCGAGTATAACTTCAATTTCTGACCACATCAGGATCCCAGGCGTGTCGCTGCAAACTCCTGGATTTCCACCACTGACCTAACACGGCACTGCCCGTCAGAAATTGGCTTGGGGAATGAGTTGGCTAGGCATACCCATGGACAACCAGGACTCCAGCAACCTGGAGATGCGAGTGTGAAGGAGCGGCCATAAAATGCGAAACCCATATTCTTCCCAGGGCATTAATCATGAATACCGGCAGACTGCACTACGCACTTACCACTTGCGAGGGATCCACACCAGCTCTCCAGTATAGGTCGAAGGCCTCGTCAATCTCAGTCAAGTTTGTGTGTGCATCGAGGACGTATCTGTGTACAGGTTTAGGAACTTCACTTGGTTTATAGTGCGGGCTGAGCTGACCCAATGTAGGGATCGGTTCCATCCCACACGCCGTGAAGATCATATGTCCTATACCCAATGAGTAGTTTATCGCCAAGGAAATGAATATTACATACATGACATTGACCCAATCTGCGCTTTTGAGCAAACCAGGAAGGTCAAAGTGCTGGAGATACCAGTACGAAGATGGGGCCGTGCTTTGCGAATGAAAAAAAAAACCTCAGCGCGTGCTCGGAGAGAAGTGATTTCATGCTCACAATGAAAGACCATATCCCGCACTGCTGAATGCAGCCTATCACCCCGAATCAGTTAACCGTATTGTGTTGTAACGGAGGAATACATCACCTTTACAGCTGCCATGAATGTGACATAGTTTTCCGTGTCTGCTGGTCCTCCACCACGGTCGTATGCTCCAGGATACTAATGTTACTGAGTCTCGAGTCTTTGATTGCACCGGGGAAAGCGGTACGTACTTCCCAATCAATATCAATACCCTTATGAAATCAGACGTAAACATCTTTCCCGGAATTAATGAAAAAGCTCACATCGAACGCGTATGTCTCCATAACGGATAACACGGAGGCTATGAAAGTGTTTGTGTTGGCAGTAGATGCAACAAGTTGTGAAAAGATAGTGGATGTTGGTGGGTCCTAGATATTGTCGACGAGACGTGAGACCGAGAGTATGCTGTACCTTTAGCACGTACGTTGAAGTCCCAGCCACCTTTCAAAATATTTAAACCCAAGTTCGAAACTCACATGACGATTTGACTCACCAATAGAAAGAAACACCTTCAGGGTGGGATCCAGGCTCTTGAGGTTAGTCATTCTTTGCCATAACTGACTATCCCCTGGGTTCGCCTCGACAAGCTGGAACGAACTAATCCGAGAACTTAAATCGGCATAGCAATGAAGTTACGATGATCATACGTACTCGGAGATATATGCGAACGCAAAGTTCACATGTGTGAGGTCTTCTGTATAGATTTGTTCCGGAGGGAATGCCATGCAGCTCCTGGTTTTTGTCAACAAAGAGCCACCTTTCAAGTAGACATGATCATACCGAGAAGCCGCCGCACCATTGTAATAACCTATTCTGCGAGTTAAAGCAGAGTCCGCGTCCGCGCCTAAATGGAAGATGAACGATAAATTATCAACGCCTAGATCGGAAGGTGAGAACTGACCGCAAACAGGAACTATAGGACTTCCGCAATTAGATTGACATCCTGTGCTACAAAAGTCCGCTGTGGAGTGAATGTATGTAAATCACCAGAGTAGTGGTGAGAATAAGCACATCGGATACTCACTCGTGGTCCCACAAAAGCCATACTATGACTCCATTCAGAACCGATAGCGAGAAATAAAATGAAACTAGACAGTACCTGACTGCAGCAGACATTCTGAAATGTGGTCAGCAAACCGCAAGGTGACTTGGGGAATGAATAGATACTGACTAGAGGACATGTTGTATTTGCCGGCGGAGCGTACTGACCACATTCTGCTTGTGCATCACAGTTGCTTGTACAATTACCGCCTGAAGAAACAGGGGTGCAATACGGGGGCCCGAAGCCACAGAAGCCACTGTCTCCATTGCAGCAAGCACCCTATGGCCCAATTTATGATTCAATGGACTCGATGACTGATCATCAACTCACGTTAGAACATGGAATGGTGGATGTACACGAGCCGACCGGGAGCGATGTAGCGTTGTTCAGCGGACTTGTGACGGACGACTGAGCCTGGACTAGCTGGACGCAAGTCAGAGTCACTAGTTGAATATGCTGGTAAGGCAAGCGTCATGGGTACAACATAACATCAGCGAAACATACGTAGTAGGCTGAGGGTGATAACACCCCACAGGCGAATATGCATGGGAGGCAGAGAGTGTTGAAGTGGCAGCTCTGAGACTCTTCATTTGAACGTCCATTTGTAGCGATCAGGCCGGTGTGTCGCGGTTCCTGGTGTAGCACGAGGAATACATCAGCTGGACCTGAACATCATCATGAAAAAACGCTCCTGGGAGAAGATCCAAGGTCATAATGAGAAACTTGAGTCTTGCTGGCAGCACAGGATTCAAACCGCTGCAACGTACACCCAATGGTGTTCATTTTCATTGATCCGATCAACTGGACCCGCATCTCGCGCAGCGCGGTTATTGTTCCCGTGTGTAGCGCGGAGGCCATTTACAGCTTAGGTAATCAACATAAACACCTCGGGACCTATAGCATCAGCGTTTTTATTACACGGCTATTTTCCCAGCTCAGGCTGGTTCTAATGCTGGTTGTTCATCTGATGGCGGGCACGCTAGCCTCGTGGGCATCCCTGCTATGCAATTATTATAAGCTGGTTACCAGTCACAGCCCTGCATCAGTCGCCCTCACCACCCGGAACCACAGATCCTCAGGTCAGCTGCTTCGAGTCATTCTATCAAAGCCCCGTCATTCCGCAATAATAATCAAGGCACATTCCATCATTGTCATGCGAGAATTTGGTGGGAGTATCACACAGCGAGTCTTTGTCCGAGGAGTACCGTTCCGGTCAGAATGATACATATGTAGTGAACCTCGATAACCAAATTATCAGGCCTCCAAGTTGGTGATAACAGTTCCCTTCGTCTTATGGTCTCCCTGCCATTTCTTTCACTGCTCCTTGCTACCATTGGTGGCGAGGCGCGCTCCCTGAAAAATAGCATTCATGGGGAGCAAGTTGCTCAGGACAATGCAGCCCAAGCCCTTAGACTTCAAGACTTGGCATTGCTGACCTCCTCGTCTTCCTTCACTACAAACGTTACTTTGTCGTCCACTATAGCCTCGAAGCTTTCACAGTCTCACATACCTACTACGGTGAACTCGTCCACCGCGGCGACTTCAAGTTCGCCTTCAACGGTGACATCGGCGGGAACAGCAACACCGACAGCGTCCCAAGCAGCCATGGGAATAGCAAATTCCAACTCGACAGTCACTGGGTTTTCAATCTATTCTCCGTCCAACTTGCCTACGGGCGTGTTGGCACCTCCATCTTCATGTGCAGATGCAATGATGGCGACCATCGAATGTAACTCCACCATTTTACTCATGGGGTATAATTTTTCTTGTACCACGACCATCGTCCGTGATAATCAACCCTCCACAGAATCAACCCGTCTTTTGACGCTGCCAGTCTCGAGACAATGTGTACCACCTCGTGCACGTCATCCCTCCAGTCGTACAGGGCTAACGTTGTATCTGACTGTGCCGGCTACTCAATGCCGACCTCCAATAACAGAACCTATCCTCGTACGTATACCCTCCTCGTATCCTGCTCAGAGTACTCAAATCACTTAGCGACACTCGCCATCGACTCAATCCTTGGGCCTTACAACGCGGAGTGCTTGATGGATCCGTAAGCCGTCAAGAAATACAACGGAATTCTCGCTTACATAGATGTGTTGGTAGAACAACAGGTCAATACTGCAACACCATACTCCCGACGTATGGCACAGTTCCGCCCCAGGGCGTCTTGGGGTACCCACAGAATGAATTATGCACCCCATGCATGCTGGGTACCCTGAATGCGTCACTCTCGAATCCTCTCACATTCTCGTATTCTGAATATGCCTCATTCCAGACTGCACTGAATGAATGTGGATCGTATGTGTAACTCTCGTTCCTATATACATCTGCTGATTGCGTATCCTTGTGGGCAGTTCTTACGATAGTTACAATGTCACCAATCCACCCGGGAGTCCCACCACAATATTTACTCCTGGCCCCGCCACGACGCCCGTGGGGACGAATGCAACTGTATCCTCGACTTGCAGCATCACGGGACGGAATATAACCACCACTGGCAACAGCACCTGTACATCCATTGCGAACCAATATTCTGTGACTTGGTATGATGTAAGCTAGTTGATCTCCGAGTCGACTTCGTGGGCTGATGCGAGGTTCCTCAGGTGGTCTCGAACAATCCAAGCTTCAATTTTGCAAACTGCAGCATACCCTCTGGGACGGGGCTTTGCCTCCCTCAGGTCCGCACGACTTAATCATTCAGTAGTTTTATTCGATCTGATCGACTTGCTAGGCATGTACGACATATGTCCCGACGCCAAACCAGACTTGTCTCGACGTGGTTACCGCGGCAAACAGTGGACCACTTGCTAGCCTAAATCAAAGTATTTCGGAAACACAGCTAGTCAGGTATGTGATCGGCAGTATATATTGGTCTTGATCCGCTCACACGATCAATAGCTTCAATCCTATGCTCGGTACAGGTTGTACACAGATAGTCAACCAATATGGACAAAACATTTGTATTAGGTATATACCATCACGCTGCTCAGACGCTCGCTGAACCCACAGTCTAGCCCTCATGGGGGATTCCCAAATGTAGCTGGAGGATATGTTGCGGTGCCGACCCCAACTGCAATTGCGTTAGCAAATGCCACTTGGCCTTGGTGCTTTTCGACTGACCGCGCACTTATCAGTCCTCCCCCCGGTCCAACTGTGAATGGCACAACGTCAAACTGCGGTGCCTGGTACCTCGTTCCCCCTGGCGTGAGTGTCGATCATCCTGCCACGTGTCTGTCTTCGATCTTTCGTTTGAAAGGCAATCTGCAATCAAGTCGTCATGAATAGTAAGTTTCTAAATATTGACTCCTCCTTAGACACAGTGATCCCAGCAAATTTCGTAGACTCGATTACACTCTCGGAGTTCCTGATATTGAATCCTGAGGTGAGTTTACCCAGATCGAAGTCGTCACTGGTGCATCACGAAGATCACAGGTGAACTCCAATTGCACTAACCTCTGGGCCAAGTGAGTAGTTACCAGGTAGATCGCCTCATTTCTGATATTGGATACGGACCAGTTACAACTATTGCGGTGGGTTGACGCTGTCCTTGCCATTTGGGTATGCTCATTTTCCGTATAGTTGCGCCATACCCGCCGCTATCAGCGACCCCTACTCTCCCACCGCTTTCGAACGGCACTGCGGTCTATACAAGTATGCCTCTTCCACCGATGGTAACCCCGACGCTGTACGACTACCCCACTGGCTGGTTGACCGCTCCTACCGGTGTCGCACCGGGCACGGTGCTAAATGGGTGCTATTATTATTACCAAGTACAGACAGGAGACAACTGTACCAGTGTCTCTCAGACGTACGTTCGCTGTGTACGCCAGTCAAATGGAGCTGACTTCTATTTTTATCTTAGGTACGGGTTGAGCTACCAGGACTTTGTTACGTGGAACAACAACCCATCGTTACCATGTCCCAGCTTAACCCCAGGTTCATTTGTTTGTGTCGACGTTCTCAACGTAACAGATACAGCTCCGCCCGCCCCTACGAACGCAGCACCTGGATCAGGTCCATCGGTGCTTATTTTTCCCCCAATTCCATGTTCCAACCACTCACTCGATACTAAAGGGTTGCTACGAGTGGTACACGATCATGGACGGCGACGGTTGTGTTTCAGTGGAAACCAATTTCAATCTGACTCAGGCCCAATTCTTGGCACTGAACCCGGAACTCTACTCCAACTGCACTAACCTCATCCTCGGGGATGCCTATTGTGTCGAGGCCATCCCCACCAGTACTGCCACCAGCACGAGTACGCCTACGGCGACCACGACGACAACGGCCACTGTCTCCCCCACTCCTACAAACATCGAACCTGGAAGCTGGACAAAGTACGTGTCGCATGGAATGCTCCCTTGGGCTTTTCTCACCGCACTTGGGGATTCAGCTGTACCCAATACTGTAAACCACTCTCGCTCCATTTTTCGTCCGTCCTAATGCTCTGCTCCGCTCTTAGACAACGTTCAGTCTGGAGATAGCTGTAACTCGATCGAGGACAGGTACGTCGTGTCCACCTGTGCAGTTCACCGCTAGTCTTTACATGGATCATGCAACAGATATAACATATCGTTCTCTGATCTACTGACGTGGAATCCGGAGCTCAACACAACATGCAGCAGTGCGTTAAATTCTTTCTTTGGCTACCCATATTTATAATCATGATGTTCGTCTGTAGACCTCGCTCTTGCGGTACGCTCTCATTATTCCCATGACCTGTTCAAGGTCAGCTGACGGGATTGCAGTCATACTGCGTTCAAGGGTCTAACCCTTGCACTACCGTCTATCAAGTCCAAAGTGGGAACTACTGCTCAGAGATCGAGACTCAGTTTGGCCTCACGAGTACCCAATTGATGTCCCTCAACCCGTGGCTGGATTCGAATTGCGGTAAGCATCACCTGCCCTTGTGCACCTGTACTCTGTGCCTTGACATCCCCGTAATTCAGATCTTCAGGTGGGACAAATTCTCTGTATCGCTCGGACCACCCCGACCCCGACTACCTCGGCCACTCCGACCTCTACGACACCAACCCCGACAGCGACGAGTACCGTGCCAGCCAATCTTGAGCCAGGCAGTTGGACCAAGTATGTGGGATTGACCCTGCTACATGCGTCATGAACTCACGCCTGTTATAGTTGTACAACTTATTGCAAGTACTACTTTGTTTCAACAACCACCGCCTCCTAACGTGATGTGTTAGATAACGTGCAGAGTGGCGATAACTGCAACACGATCGAGACTGGGTCAGGTGCTAGTATCAGTTTCGAGAATGTCCAAACTCATGTCATCTAGGTACAACATTGCCTTTTCGGACCTTCTGCGTTGGAACCCAGAGCTTAACACAGGGTGCACCAGTGCGTATCTTCGTGAAGGCCATGTTGGACGTATGCTGACTGTTCGAGTCAGACCTAGCCTTGGCGGTACCTATGAACCCTCCGTGCACTCGCAGTGGCTGATGCTTTGTTGTAGTCATATTGTGTCGCAGTCCCAGGTGGTTGTACGGATATCTACACTGTCGCCAGCGGGGACTATTGCTCTGAGATCGAGACCAAGTTTGATATCACTGCGGCACAGCTCCAGTCGCTCAATCCGTGGCTCGATGCGAACTGCGGTACGTCCATGACTTGCATCGATCTTCGTACTGATCCCGACTCCCGCCGCGTAGACCTTCAAGTGGGACAGAATTTATGTATATGAGTCCCGAAATCAGTCACAGTCGCGCATGTAACGGTGGGGGGCTACTACCTCTACCTGGTTGTTTCTTTTATGGAAATATCTACGTGTTTCGAGTTTGCTTTCACGCTGAGGCGCTTTATTCTGTTACCGATTCACATGAAGGCAAATAGTGAATAGTGTCTTCTCCATACATGCCTGGTAAGCTGATGTCGAAGATACCAAGGACACAGCACGCCGTGTCTCCCATTTTCTTCTGGCCTCCCAGATCAACCCTTGGCCTCCCGTGCCTCATCCTGAACTTGAATTTGACTGAGTCCTCCGTAGGAACCCCAATTGTGCTCCCCAGTGCATCGCCAGATAGTGCCATTGCGACGATATATGAGCCGACCCGGAACCCCGAACGAAGAGATGTAAACCCTCAATTTTACAATCCTCGACACTGGAGAAATCATCGGTGAGGTGGGTTTTCAAGTGCGGACTCTTGACTTGGGTATCCGAGTCCGTCTGCATCATGGATTGAAGTTGGGGAGATGTACTGTTCCCAATGACTCGGAAGAGAAACGTATGGGTGGTGCCGATGAAGGTTGGAAGAAACAATCCTGTTCATGCCTTTGGGTATCACATCCCCATGAGATTACGAGCTTCTTCCCAGAATTGCTTAGGATACGAGGGGAAGCGATCTAATCCTAGGTGATTACCAGCGTGATCTTATCTCGCTAGCAGACAAGGGTCATGGCCTTGGGCCGTGTGGCTACTCAATTGCCCTGCCACTATCACTCCCATCAATCGGATAACGGGTGCCCCCGCCGACGCCTGCATTTTTGGAGCCTCGTTGCCGTACGGCCAGTTGATCCTCGTGTCAGAGGGATGGAGGGTCTTGCACCAAGCAACCTGTGGGAAGCAGCCACGAGTTAGGGCATGCAGCTTTCCGAGGAAGACTCGTGTTGATCTAGAATGACCATGATGGATATCCCCTCGTAACATGGACCAGTTCCTGAAACTGAGATCATCATCACAAGCATGCCAAGGGGTTGTGGCACCAACACTCTAGAGCGCATCATCAGCACCCTTGGGCAACTTCTGACCCTGATACTAGCACCATACAAAAAGCCAGCTGAACTCGGACGTTGGACTACATCGCAATCTTCTCCTTGAATCCGATCTCCTCATGCACCACTCTGAAGTCGCCACTGGCAATGACGCGGCACTGCCACTTTTTTGGGTAAGCCCAAACCGCGACCTTACCTGCAAGTGCCAAGACCTGTACCTACTAGACCCCAACGAGAGGCAACGACATCCCTCCGCATGCGATCCCAATGCATGAAGGACCCAATGGTCAGTTGTACATTGCTCGGGGTCTACTAGGGGTAATTCACTCGTTGGTGACGATCTCGATGACATACTGATACATCGAGTTCCGTAGGGCGAAACTTGTAAGTAGTCTCTGCCCGGGCTCGATGACCACGCGGTTGAAACGATTGTACATGCAGATATCGGCACGACGAGCTACGCGTCCAGCGAAGGTGCACGACTTTACGACAGGTATGGCCGAAGCCACGCCGTACGTGTGTGCCCATCGCGCGAGATCGCGTGGTGATCCGGCTGATGCGACTTTGCCATGATATCACAGGTTTTCGAGTACGAGGTGCTCACGTGTGCCTTGAGCTTGCGATTCCAGTTGGAGCCCCCACAGCCGTCCTCGCTCGAAGCAGAGGCGGCAAGAACGACTGCGCGATTGCCTATCCGCAGAGACAGCGTATCGACAACAAGAACTTCAAGTCCAGCGCCGAAGACTCCTGGAAAGCTTGCGCCGTTTCCATGGCTTAGTCCTCCGCGTGGCCAGCCCGCGTGAGCTTCTCTTTCCGTCACCATAAACACGCCTTTTCTTTCTCTTACTACCAACATGAACCTCTTGACATTTCTCTTCAACAGCGCTATACCCAAAGACACGGGAAGGAAACAGAGTCGGAATGACCCGCCGCCATACACGAGCCCGACAGGTAGTTGGGTTGAGGTGCCTAAACAGTCACGTCCCATTGACATGAATTCTCGTGAAAGCGTCCAGTTCAAATACTTGGCGTACGTTTTCGTCGCGAACCAGCTAGTGAGCACACACTCACATTAGCTTTTAGTCAGTCCAAATGCTTCGCCTTGATCGACGACACCGCTTCAGTGAGTTGCATACCTTGTTCGTGAGGTTCACCAACTGTGGATGTCCTTTAGATGCGATATTCGTGGTCACAAACACGAGCGGCTCTCGCAGGGATTGTCGATATATTGTCCTCGGATGTCAAATGGGACGGAATGGATGTAAGGTTTTTACAACATGCACAGGCTCGGCCTTGCGTCAAAGTAAGGTCTTGATTGCATTTCTGACTCCGCTGACGTTCAAGCCATTCATCTCAGACTCGGGAGGAGTTCGAGTCCGTCTTCAATTCTGTTACTGCTTGGAGAGGTCAGCTCAAGCTCTCAGTTGAGGCCAACATTCTTCGTGACATTGACATGACGTCCAGGTGAAAGGTTGATGGCCGCAAAGGTGGCCCAGGTGTTCGAAGCAAGCCTTCGACTGATCCATGAAACGTCTACCCCGAGACCTGTCGTCCTCCTAATCATCACGGATGGTATTGCGAGTAAGCAGTCTATGCTTGGGGTCAAGACCGAGATTGACTGAACCGATGGGACCAACTAGATGATACCCAAGAACTCTTCGACGCCATGATCAATTTTTGTCAGAAACTCAATGCGAAATGTATCCCCACGCACATGTTCCGCATTCACCTATTACAGATGGGCGAAGACAGGAAAGCTGTCAAGCCACTCCATGATTTCCGTGATCGAATAACCCAACGGGATCGTGACAGGGTAAGTCGTCCATTGATACATTGGACTCGCGGGCATTCATGTTTGGCGTTGGCAGCGTATACTCAACGTGGTTAGTTTCCACCGAGGGAGAGGACTTCTTAATGCCCAGAACATCATCAAGCTTCTTCTCGCCTCCACATATATTCCGGATGAGGAGGATCCTGATCTCTGTGAGAGGCTAGCTCCAGGAGTGATAGAAGCTCAGTACGGAGAATTGGAGAGAATTAGAGGGCTGAGCGCTGGCAGGTGAAGATAATCAGTACCCCAGGCGTCGGACAGCCTTGTGTCTCGTATAATTTAAGCACGACGCACGTTTACTTCCTGATAGCTCTAGTTTACTTGTTGGAGACGAATTTCTTCACTGCAGGCACGTTGGTCAGGTGAAACAACGGTCCGTCCACTATCGTCATTACTTTCTACTAAGCATGCACGACACGCTGCATTAGTAATGCAGCCGATGATGACGATGTTTCATCGGAACAGTATTACCCCGATGGACAGTTGTGACTGTACGACGCAAAAGTGGTCTAAAGCAATGTCCAAGTCAGTATAGTTCCAGTCAGACGTCGTTTGTAACCTTTGTCAGCCTTGCAGGAAAGAAGTCTATCTAGGGCGCACTCGGAGTGTTCAGGTGGGCGTTCCGATTCAAGCCGGGGGTTGTACGTGTTGTGGTCGGCTGTTTGCTGTGCTCTTTTTCCACCCTCTCATAACGACTTGCACGGCCCTCGTCCAGCCCAGTAACCCTTCAAACCTCCCAAACTCACTACCATGGCACACTTGGCACCGTCTGGAAAGTGGGATGCAAGGTAGTCATTTTTTGGTTGGTTCAGGCTTAACCGCTGAGGTTCATGTTGCTAGATACCTTGGCCCCGTTCCCCATGACTCTTCCTACTACGCCAAGTGCATGCTCGGCGGTGCTCTCGCTTGCGGTCTCACGCACGCCGGTATCACTCCTCTCGATGTGGCCAAATGTAACATGCAGGTACGTCCAGCTAGCACATTCGCCAACTATGTCTCAACCAAGTCTCGCTAGGTGAACCCCGCCAAATACAAAGGCCTCACCTCTGGTCTCGCCACCCTTGTCCGTGAAGAAGGTCAAACTGGCATCTGGAAAGGCTTTGGTCCCACCCTGGTCGGATATTCCCTCCAGGGCATGTTCAAGTACGGTCTCTACGAAGTGTTCAAGGACACGTACATGAACATGGCCGGCGAAGAGCTGTCCAATCAGTACAAGCCTGCAATCTGGCTCGCTGGTTCCGCTTCGGCCGAGGTCTTTGCCGATATCGCGCTCTGTCCGTTGGAAATGACAAAGGTCAAGATTCAGACTAGTCCCAACGGCACGTTCCCGACTGCGTTTGGTGCTGCACTCAGCGAGATGAGCAAAAACAAGATTGAGACACGGTATCCGTTTGGCTCGCTCGTTCCTCTTTGGTCACGCCAGGTCAGCATATATGGCAGGCTTTGTAGTCTTTGGTACTCAATCCAGTCACGTTCGTTTAGATTCCCTACACGATGGCCAAGTTCTCCATCTTTGAGACGATCGTGCAAATGTTCTACACACAATACTTTACGGAACCCAAGGAGAGCTACTCCAAGACGACTCAACTCGGCATTACCTTTGCCTCTGGTTACCTTTCTGGTATCGTTTGTGCTATTGTATCACATCCTGCCGACTCGATCGTGTCACTTATGGGGAAGCCTGCCAACAAGGGCAAGAGCATCGCTCAGATCGCATCGGAGACGGGTGCGGTTGCCCTTGCCACCAAGGGTCTGGGTACCCGTGTGATCATGATCGGTACCTTGACTGGTGAGTATCATCCATGACAGACGGTATGCCTCGATCTAACGTTCGTATCCAGGCTTCCAATGGTGGATCTACGACACCTTCAAGGCCTCGATGGGTCTCGGCACCTCTGGTGGCAAATAAACGACCACCCAGGACTCGTACATGTAGTCGTGTTTCTCCTCTTGTGCATAATACCTCGTTCACAGGATCACTGTCTATATGCGATAGAGTCTTTGGGTTTTTACGACTAGACTACATAGATGGATATCACGATGTACGATCTCGGTTATCTGTTTTTTTTTTCTTTGATATGCCCAGGACAACATGTTTATCCTGTTTATCTCGCCTTTTTTTAATCCATACGCTCCTTTGGATCCTGCGATGCAATGGAGAACATAAATGTTTGGGCGTGCACACTTGGATGATAGCACGGCATCATCTGGCGTTTACACCACCACTCTTGACATTTCCTCGGAACGTGCCTCAGCGTTAACACCACCTTCAGGAGACTGGTCGGAGCAAGCCACTTGGAGGGTTACTTGATGCACCAATGACTCAGGCCCAGAGGCCCTCGGCAGCATCACGATCAAACAACTACAAAGAAACACAACTCCAAGTACGCTTCACCAACAAGTGAGACCAAAATTCGAGATCAAATATACTATGGGCAGAAACATTTAAGCAGTCCTGCAGGGCATTAACGTCTTGAACTACTGACGCAAAGAGGGCCTGGGAAACCATATCAAGAGTGAGACGGGCAACGTATCTGAAGGAGACTTCAACTCGAATTACAGATGCAGGGGGAGGGATATTATGAATACGATCAGGCAGACATCTGACGCGGCATGCAAGTCCATACGCCCCCGTCGACTAACCTAATGGCTCTAAAACGTCTAAGCGGTTGAAAATTTAAAAGAAAACAACGAGCCTGGACATGCATTCATGTGTACGTCGACATGTATTTAGATTCAGACTTGCCTCGTACCCTACCCGATTGTGCTGTTTCTAGACTTGAGGTGTCTGGCGCTCCGTCCAAAGTGTCTGTCAGACTGTGAAGGGCAGTAGACTAGATCGTCCTCTACATGCATGCTTGGGGGGATGTGTGTACGCCGTGGACATGCTAGTGTGGGTGAACGTACACCGAGTGATATTCAGTCACACAAAGAGCGAGCCCATTGACAAGCGGAGGTGCATGATAGTTCGAGCGGGGATTGTTTCAGGCAGGACGAGTTTTGGAATCGTCTCGGGGAGTGCTTAGGCTGAGGATGCGGGGTTTAGAAGTTTAGCAGCCCCTAAATGTTCCCACGCACCAAAGGTTCCGACGATCGAAACCGGCAGAAGCCTAATGT
>JBBPRA010000327.1:0-29331 GCA_038092775.1 Boletus rubescentipes | reverse complement strand
CCTCAGACGATACAACCGCGTGGCGAGGTAAATCCCCGCACCAAGGATGCTGACACCAACATAAGATATTGCATGGGCCATTGATGACGAGGGAATTGCTGGAAGGTGGGGTGGGCGGGTTGGGTTAACCACAGTTTCGATGATTGAATATACATCGGCTCAACCGAGCACGAAGCGTTATGGAAAGCTAGGCACCCGCGTCATCCGAGGCACGTACATGCGCGCGCGCTCAATACTTACAGCATACTTTAGGCAGATGACTTCGACAGGACTCCAATCACCCTCCAACTCGGTCGGGACAGCATGTAAGATAGATATCATTGTTAATGTGCAAGATATCCTAAATACGCACCGGTGGCCAATGTTATCGTGTTAGGTTGTTGTAAATGACCATAATATTCATGATCACCACGGACACAAACGTCACAGCAACCCAACGCATTGGAATAAGAAACAGCCAGCACCCCGCATTGGAGTTGGGCTTGAGAGTGATGGGGCTGGTGAATAGCAGCACAAGCCAGCGACGCACAGATAGCACACGAATGTTTCGACTTCTTTCAAGAGCCCAGTCACATCCTAGATATGAAGTGACGTCACTGCTGGACGACGTAAGAACGAAATAATGCAAAATGTGTGCAAGGTTTACATGCACCTCGGGAAATTTGAACGAATTCTTGCTCGACTCTGCAAGTAAATGGGTAGGTAAAATTGGCAAGTGGCCGGAATTGGTCACCGCAGAATACTATCATGCACTAGACAAAAACGTCTTCAACGCTGTCCCTTCAGAACATCATGTGAGAGGGTGATTGGAGTCCCACCGAGGTCGGCCTCGGAGCCCGCACGTGTGCGTGCTTCGGATAGGTAAGCGCGGTTCAAGTTGACCGGCTTTCAGTCCAGGAATAAGTAAAGCATCGCTAGATGGAAGATCCGGGGCAGAGATTGAGAAGGTTGTGTCAATAACGACCAGCCGACTCAACTACTCTGAAAAAATAGTTAACTCAGAAACTACTATAAGATGCGTACCGTTCTGATGCAATGATCTCATGGGTGAGGCGTGATGCACACCGCCGATCGTCGGAGTCCAGCAGAAGCTTCTAATTGTTGGAAGATCAGAAGGAAGACAGAGATGGCCAATACTTCAGATATCATCACAGCCACTTGTAGTGCTCAAGCCATGGCATACGGCATCCGGGTTATATATGTATTCATATCGCCGCCCGACTCGTCACCCTCGATAGAAATCGATCAATCATAATGTGCACGAGTACCGGGTATTTTCCAAATTACAAGTAGCTGGTTTTAACGTGATTATGAAGAACCACCGTTGGGAACCGAGCCGAAGCTCGGTGAGTGCTGGTGAGGCCCCTAAAAGTAAAAGGCAGTCGAACGATCACATTGTACGTACTGTTTAAAACAATTAACCCATAGGAGACGAAGCATCCGTGATCGGAGTCAAGCCATGAACGTCTAATTCATAGCCGCACTTGTTGAACCGAGTACTAGATGGATCTCGTGCTCGCTCGTATTAGAAGCTTGATCTCAGATTGTCGAGAGCGGTTATAATGACTGACCGTCACTTGATGAACACGTTAGACCGGGAATCGTTGACGTATCATGAGCAGCCGCGTACAATTGAAGTGCAAAAGGAGATGGCGTACATGGCAACCAAAGCCCCGGGCCAAATGGTCGCAATTTCAGAACCCATCACTTGCAGATTACACTTGCACCCGTTTTCAAATTAGGCTTGAATGGACTGTGATTGTGATATGCCATTTTCATGGATTGGCCACAAAGCATTGCTGCTTTGTTCAAGTTACAAACCTTCTGAATGAAACGTGTTCTTGAGGTGTCGACCCGAGCGTGCGCTGTAGCGTTCTTCGCATTCTGATCCACCCAGCGCATCGATAGTGAAGAGAGCGCACGGTGGAAGAGTACGGGTGGTTGGTAGGGTTGCTGTAGGTTGGGGTTTGCGGCGCTGTGCTTATCTATATCAGCGCCAGACTCGGGAAGTAACACAAAAACCACGCACCGATTTCACCGTATTGGTCCATCAGACTCCATTTGCAATGGCTTGGCGTAGTCTCGCGTGAGTAGGTAGGGGTGGCAACGGTGTCGGGAACATACGGCCATTGAAGATGGGCGGAGAATCATTAACAGGGGTGAACTGACTGTGTAAGGCGAGACAGTAACAAGGATCAGAGTATTGCATGAAGAGGTCGTTCATGTCACTGGCGAGCCATCGCGAAAAAGTTGTTGCCCTGGGTAATCTGTTTGGTTACCTTGTTGGATTCGAGTATAAAAAGCGCCCAGGTCACGCGGAGAGCACCTGACACCTGCCACTGCTTTCGAGCCCAAGGTGTCTGTCTGTCTTCGCTCTGCCTCACTCTGATGCTCAAAGAGCTCTATCGCTAAACATGAGGACCGTGGCGTTCTGAATAGATGAAGCTACAATGCTGACCAACTGCGAAGACGGTGCGGATGTTGTCACCATTGATTGTTAAGACAAAGTCTGCTCAGTACCGTTCCACTCCGACGGAAGGCATATCGTAGGCAGTGACTGGGACGGAAAGCTTCGACGATGGGATGTAGAAATGGTCACGAAATCGGAGACGCAATGGCAGCGGGCTTTCCAATCTAAGTTGCTGTCGGAGTGTCAAAGGACGGACGCTGGATCTGATCGTAAGCGGCGGCAGGTCTGGCAAGGCGATTGTGTGGGATGCCACGACATGTCAAAAGGTCGTCGAGGTAGAGGGACACCAAGACACTGTGGCGGCGATAGATATCTCGCCAGACTCGACGACGTTCGTAACGGGCTCGAGCGACTGCACTGCGATCCTCTGGGACATCCGAACTGGCCAAAAGCGTGTTGGTGCATTTTGCATCTTTGACAGTCGGTCAGGTAGATTACTCGTCAAGACCCAAGTCGAGATCGTATCGCGCTTCAACGCGAACCTTGTCTGGTCCCAAAATCTTCGCTGCTCCTTGTCACGGCAACAAGATACTGTGTAGCATCACACGACCAGAAAGCTTTTTGCCCTGGTTGTATTGTTGTCGTTTGTTTGGACCTTGATGGAAACGGAAAGTCAACTCGTTCAACTCGTTTTGAGTCTTGACTCCCAAACTGTTCTGCCTTCTCGACCGTGCACGTTGACGTGTGTGTCGAGTCCATGTGATGCTGCAAGATCACCCTATGAGAGGGGTCGGAATTTCTGTGCCTCGCTTTCAAGGTATCTCGAATTGCTCATCTTTGGATTCCAGGTACTTCTACCAGCTGGTGTAATGCTTGCAGCGGTGCAAATAGATCCTGAAGGGTTCTTGCCTCTGCCTTTACGCAGGTAGGTCTAATTCATGGTTTGAGGTGCACGACTGAGCGTATTGTCTCGTGGCTCTAGTGTGGTGCTTCTGCTGGGTGTCAGGACCCCTTGACCGAGAGCCCGCTATGAACAAGCCCAGTTTTGCGGTGCGTCATTGGATATTTCAGCTTTTATGTTGAACATCGTGTTGCGACCAACCAGATGGTCACTAGCCACCCCTGAGACTACAAGGTGACATGATCCCATATTCGTGGCCTTGGACCTGTGCTTTCATGTAGCACTTGTCTACACATTATCCATAAGTAAAATGACTGAAACGACGCTGGATGACGTCGCACTTATGAATGTTGTACATGTATTAGCCTCTGTACATAGAGCTGGCCGCGGCGGTCTCACGGGGTCCATCGAACCGCTTTTGGTTTCGGCTCTCGGAAGCTATTACGAACGACGTGTTTCTCGCTCCCTTCGACTGGTTGGGCCATACCACAAGTCTGGGGCCTTCCGCGCTTTCCCGGACATTAACAAAAGCCTCCTTGACGTGGTCTCACATTCTGATTCTTGCGACTTTTGTATGATTCTCCCGCTACCATGGATGACTCGTCAAACAATGCTGGACGGTCGATTGACATCGAACTCGGAGGACAAGAAGTCATAACTATAGACTTGGACAACCTCGACCCAAACCCGGACGACGTGCTTGATTTACTGAAGGAAGGCCAATGTAGAGTTTCGGTTTGGGCGAGGCTAGCTGGGGAGTATTGGCGGAGAGGATACCTTTCTGCCGCAGAGCGGATTGCACACTCTGCGATTGAGTGTACGTGGTCGGATTGGTTGTATGCTGGTTGTATGTTTATTCACGTGGAATTTTTTGTAGCTTTGACAGCGAATGGAACGACGGCTCAGTCACCTCCAATATATGCGCTCCTTGCGAACATTCAAATTGCACTTGCCCAGAAAGCGCCAAAGCTAATTCTTCCGGATGCGCGTAAGGCTTGGACATTTGCTCGGGTTTCGTTTGTTCACGATTGTTATGTAGGGGAGGATAAACTCACTGGCGTACGTTCAAAAGAAGAATACTATCGGGATGCTGCTCAGTACCTTAATGCCGGAGAGAGGGCCGCAGCGGAGGGTGGAGAAGGTGTCGGTGGAACGCTGGCCTTTTTGACGCGAGGTATGTGATCATCTTCATCGGGATGACTGAACTTGACGCGGTATAGGGATCCAACAATTGGCCACACGATCCATGGATGACGCGATGCGCTCGTTTGAAGGTGTCCTCGCGGAAAAACCGACGAATATCGTGGCGCTCCTCGGAAAAGTTCGCTGTCTCGCCTAATCACCATTTCTGGCGCTCACAGGTCTCCGTAATACAGGCCCGCATTCTTTACGCAAGACGAAGTTACCCTCAAGCTCTCAAATTATTTCAGCAAGTCCTCCAATTGAACCCATCGTGCGTTCCGGACCCTCGGATTGGTATCGGTCTCTGTCTCTGGGCGATGGATCACAAGGCGAAAGCCAAAGCTGCATGGCAAAGAAGCTTGGAAGTGGTGCGTGGCCCCTTATTATGACTCCTATTCCGAACTTGATATTGAGTTATATGGTCAGAATCCGTCTGAGTGGGCTGCACAACTTTTACTGGGCTTGGAGTCTATTAACGCGAGCAAGACGGGGAACCAAACTGAACAAGAACGCGCCCAGGCCTTTTTAATTGGTACCAAATACATTGAAAGGGCATTCAATGCAAACCAAAAGAGCGCAGCAGCAGCAAACGCGTTGTGCGAGTTGTTTCTTCGTAAAAACAATCTTAAACGGGTGCGTTTATACCTGAAAGCATCTGTCCATCTTCTCTGACTCTCACTCAGGCGTTGAAACTAGCAGAGCGAACAGTGCAATTCGCTGACACGCTCACGGTTCTAACGGAGGGCAATTTGAGAGCTGCCCGGGCCTTGCATGCTGAAGGTTCGATAAAAGAGGCGACAAAATACTATACGACGGCGACGGAGGGTCAACCAAAACACGTACTTGGTGCTATTGGCATGGCGCAGATGCAGATGCTCAACGGTAAGCGCTAGGTCCTCTGAACCGATCAAGCCAATAAATATTTGGTTCATTAGATGAGGTGGCTGCTGCAATCCACACGCTTGATACATTGATACAACCTCCAAACCCCCAACGATCGGTGGAAGCCACTGTCATACTTGCTTCACTCCGTGCGCATCCCCGGCCGGGTGTATCGAGTGCGGACGTTGCCCAGGAGAAGGTCAAAGCACGTGAACTGTTCGACCGAGTCACCAAAGCCATCGACCTTGACGACGCACGTATGAATGGACATGCGAACGGATCAAGTCGAACAACGAGCGCATTGAATGATGACATGGAGATGCACGTCGAAATAGCGCGTTTGTGGCAGGAGGACAACATGGAAAGGACTACCAAGGCTTTCCGGGATGCCTCGCGCGTCAGCGCGGCGAGTGGTCAGGTTGATCCCCGGTTATTGAACAATCTTGGGGCCCTGCAACACATGGAAGGAAACTTGGAGGAAGCACGGACTATGTATGAGGAAGCGTTGACGAAGGCTACGACTCTCGGCGCAGATGACGGGGAGGCCATGTCGACATCGATTGTGTACAATCTCGCCAGGGTATACGAGGATAGCGGGGAGCATGCGATGGCCAAAGAGGCATACGACAAGCTTCTTTCTCGCCACCCGGAATATGTTGATGGTTCGTTTTTCTGTATGAATTTCTCTTTGACAAACCTCATTGATGGCCCCATAGCCAAGATTCGACAAGCACAGATGCTTGTAAATATAGGTCAGCCCAACGATGCTCACGACTTGCTCAAGCAAGCGCTGGCGACCCAGAATACCAACCTCAACCTCCGCGCATCCTATACTTCATTCCTCCTACAACACAATGTCAAAGGAGCCAAGGACTTTGTATTCGCCACGCTCAAAGACCACGAGAGACACGATGTCTACTCACTTTGTGCTGCAGGATGGATCCTGTACTCCCAAAGTCG
Organism: Boletus rubescentipes; assembly: GCA_038092775.1. NCBI lineage: Eukaryota > Fungi > Basidiomycota > Agaricomycetes > Boletales > Boletaceae > Boletus > Boletus rubescentipes. Next base: position 22,996 of record JBBPRA010000327.1, on the reverse strand, counting down.
GGATAGCCGAGATCCTAACCCGAAGATGGTAGAAGAACGAAAACGGAACTTCCAGCGAGCGGTCGAAGCATACCACAAGGCACTTCAATTAGACCCCCTCTGTGCGGTGGCTGCGCAAGGTCTCGCCATTGCGGTTGCGGAAGATGCGCTGGGGACGTTGAGTGGTCAGCTCCCCGTTTCAGCAGCTGACGACGCCCAGCGACGGTTGAAGAATTCGCGGGAAGCGCTGGACGTGTTCGTAAAGATTCGGGAGACGCTTTATGACGGGAGCGTTTATGTGAACATGGGTCACTGCTACTACGCGCGCGACGAGTTTGACCGTGCGATTGAAAGCGTGCGTAACGTGTCGAGTCATTTGGATTATGGGGCACTTACCCCATGTTGCTAGTACGAAACCGCTTCCGTCAAGTTTTATAACGGTCAAAACGTGCCTGTGCTGATGTGTCTATGCCGATCATGGTATGCCAAAGCTTCGAAGGAGCAAACCTCCATGGCCATGAATACGGCGTTGAAATACGCACAGACGGTGAGGCGTCTCTCCGTGCTCATGATGTCACATTGTTGCATAGGGAACAAAGAGGCTTACTCTACGCCTATAGGCACTTCACGTACAACCGAGTGACAAGGCGATCATGTACAACATTGCCATGATCCAACAGAAAACCGCAGAACTGATGTTTGGACTGGGACCTGCTAAGCGCACGCTAAAAGACCTCGAGTGGGCGATTGCTCAAGCTAATCATGCTCAACGGTACGTCCTCCCCTTTCCCTTACATCCCACATCGCATCCACTAACTTGTGCGTAATCTTTAGAATCTTCGGTTCCCTGGCGGTAGATACCTCCCCGTTCTTACCATATAGCGTGGAACTTGCAGACCAGCGTCGGAAATACGGAGAGAGTATGCTGCGTCGGGCCGACGAACATCTCACCGCTCAAAAAGAGTTCGAGGCAGAGGCCCAAGCGAGACTTGACGCTGCCCGCCAGAAGAGACAGGAGGAGAAAGAGCGGCAAGAGGCTATCGAGGTCCGTATTATTCCTCTGTATTGGACAATGTACACATTGACCGACGCGTTTTCGTCGCCTTTCCATTGCAACAGAGGGCAAAGATGGAGGAGCTACGCATACAAGCTGAGAAGCTGGCGGAGGAGCGCCGGATTGCACGAGAGCAAGCTCTCGAGTGGACGAGGGAAGTCCAAATGGAGAGCGACGAGGAACGGGAACGGAAATCCAAACGTTCAAGCAAAAAGATCAAGGTAGAGGTCGAGAGCGGAGACGAGGGAATTGCGACGCCATCTGAGCCGAAGAAGCGACGGAAAGGCAAACTGAAACGCTCGGGCGAGCAAGGCGGTGAGGAAAACAATGAGCAATTGTTTAGCGATGACGAGGTGGACAATAAGCCTGCGAAAAAGGTACGTGGTGTTGGTGTTTCTGATGGGTTGAGGCGGTGACTGATGTACTGCGGATGCACGACAGCGGGGAGCGAAAAAGCGGGTTGTTCGTGATGATGAAGATCAAGAGGCGACAGGTGGGCCGCGGAAAAAACAATTGTGTGTTTCCCTCCTCCGGCCCCAGTAACTTGACTTGACTGACTTCCATTTCCCATCGCTACAGCAAAAGTAAAGAATACATCTCTGACACAGACGAAGAGGAAATGTCGTAGCTGCGTTTAAGCGTTCGAAAATGCCCTGCGCCGCGTTCCTATTCATCGCCTTGTCTTTTTGAGCTATCCCATCCCATCAATGTATACACGTATGAACTATTCTGATCCTCGTACTTTGCACCATCACCGTTAATGTACCTACACATCTTTGACGATGTCGTTTGAATAGATGCGTCTGTTGTTTTCCTGTTTATTCGATGTACAACCCCAACGCGGAGGCAATAGTACAGTTCGCATTTGGATTGACGTTGAGATTCGCGCACCCGTTGCTACCCTAACGGTGGAAGCGAGGCTATGTTAACCTGTGGCAAGGATAAGCTCCGTCCCCGTAGTAGAACCATCGTGAGCCCTTCAAGTACGCGAAAATATGAAGGGCTTTTGGAAATGCCAAGCATGGGAGCCGGGGCCAATACAGCTTATCATCGCCCTTTCGGCGCGCGGTGATGACGCGTTTCAAAATATGAACGCTGGCGTTCATATTAACGGTGATTAGAATCGCCGGCATCCGGCCGAGGGACAGGGGGGCGTGCGAGGTGGCAGACAGACTTGGTGGCTGATGGAACGAGGATGGCCACCGACAGGGCAAAGGGTCAGATGGGAAGATACAGCCTCCAGGCTACGCCAGATGGATCATATCGGACACGCATCGATGACGCATATAAAATACAATTCGAGTCGGAGGAAAAAAAAAGGTAGGGATACAGGTGATGGATACAGTATAAATGTGAAAGCGACCAAACTAGATGCAGCGGTAAGTGCCACGGAGGCATTCACGGCGGTGGACTTGAGACGTACCTGTCCCAAGTATTCCTGTGTGGACGTGTGTGGACGGAGGTTGATGAGGGAATCTACAGTTACGATGATGAGAACAACGACAAAAGCGGGTTAAACTGACTTGAAGGCGATATGTCGCCGCATGGCCCGGGCGTCGACTACAGCCGTGATGATGATGCTACGGGTGGTTCTTCGGGTTGAGGCAACGTCAGAAAAGCCAAGGTGGGGAGCGAGTCCGGATCGTCTGGCACGTTTGCATGACAGCGCTCGTCCTCCACCGCTCTGATGTTGAGGATAAGTCTAGAAGCCTTTGCGGAGGCGAATTAGGCACGAGGCAAAGAAGTACGCTATGGATATATTCACGCAATACGAATATATTGCGACGAGCAGCCTTCAAGCAGACGTATCAGGCCAGCAAGATGGCAATACGGACAAAAAATCTTACGAAACGGGCATAGCAGATAATTCATTTTGGATGACTGTCAGGACAACGGCGGAGACCAACACGATGACTGTCAAGCCATAATGCGAATCGAACTCTTTCCACACGTGACAGTTGTCTTACCAAACATTCTATTTGGCCAGATTTGTATGAGTCACGTCAAGGGCAGAGGGCAAGTGACTCTTACAAGAAATACAATGTAACACCATCCCGCAGGAGCACCTGTGTTCTAGGGGGCAACCTCAACATGTACAAAATGTCTTCGCGTGTGTTGAAAAGGATGTTTTTCAGAGTCATGACACAAAAAATGGCTAGTAGGTAGGTCAGGACACGATCAAAGATAGGTCGGACGAACTCACTGGAGACTAAAAGAGCCGTTAGCCTTGAGATTTTTATCAGCATTTCGAGCGACTCAATGGAATCCCCTATTAGCTTACCAACTCGCGAGTGTGAGAGCAGGTGTAATGCGTGAACTCGTCATGCAGCCCTGCCATGGGATCCAGGGCGGAGGGCTCACTACATCAGCTGTAGAACGCACAGCCATGACCGCGCATACTGAGATATCCACCTAGCACAATGCGGGATGTGTGGTAAGCTGTGCGAGCCATGGAGTACGGTCACACACCAGAAATTCTCCTGGAAAGTGGGCTGAGACAATTGCAATGTTTCAGAGATCGAGCTCACCAATGACCAATGAGCCAAGGAAGATCGCCCAACAACGTTGCCCTCCATACAACGCATTGATTCGCATTGCAAGGATGACATTGACAATAGTCACATATAAGACTGTTCCTGCTCTAGAGAGAGGCTAATTGGTTAGTGTTGTATTGATCATGATACTTCTTAGCCTCACAAGATTTGGTAATAGTAATATTTCTTGCAGCTAATTGAATTTGGAGTGCCTGTGCGAAGAGCTACCAGAAAGAAATAGAAACCTACAACTGTCCGATCCGTCAGCGTGAAACTAATGGCACGGACAAGTAGACTGTAACGGACCGTGACCGAGAGTCCTTTGGTATTATTGACTATCCAGCGTGAGTGGTAAAGTCGTATAGTAAACGGAAGCATACCAGTAAACAAGATCCTGTAGTACTCGTTCAATAAAGAACTTGGCAGGCCCAGGAGTAATCGCAATATAACGCACATTAAGAAGACAAGGCCATAATACCGAGAAAGAATGAAAAGAAGATGGACGACAACTTGCTTGACTCTACGAAGACGATGGATTGGGCTGGCATCGTCGCTGTCTTGGCGGTAAACCCAGACCAAAGGTATCTGATGACCGTACGTCTGATACTTTCTCGCACGGCGACATCAAGAAACCCACCTCCTTTTTCAGGTTGATTATGATATCGTATAACATGAACACCAACGCGGAGACTGAATGTTTGTAAGTAACACGTTCGCTCGTCTCGAGAGTGCACTACTCACTTGTGACATAGTTGCAAATACGTAGTTGCGTCATTAGTGTAATCCAGATCTGGATTTCCTGCTCAAAGGACGGTGGGGCAAGTTGTGAGGACATGGCATTCAGCGAGATTTTTCATTGGGCACGAGTTCCTTAAGGGCACCATTGTGGGCCAGGATGACGCAAGCAGCCGCAGTGCTTGATCAATGAAAACTGGTGCCAACAGGTCGTTGCAAGGTGATGTCACCGATACCAGTTCGATCAGCCCTACACGAAGCCCAATTTGAAGCGCAGCGCGCAGAGGTCTGATCTTGTCCCTGAGAATCGACAAGGAAAAGAAAATCGCGGCCGCCATGGAGCAAGCTTCTCAAGAGTCCGCGTCCGGGAGAAACCAAACCTTCCCGTAATTCACATTATCACTGGCATGATCCAACGCTGCCAACTTCAAGCGACCGGCTGCGACCTCAGACCTTGTGCCGAACCCCGAGTGTCTAAAATAGGTTTAAATCTAGAAGTTTAGTGCCTGCTGGCACGGCAGCCCATCTGATCCCGAAATGTTCTGTCAGGTTTGAGAAGACGACTAGTTAGCTGACTCAAAGTATATGGTAGCAACCATGCCCACATTATAACTCATTGCATCCTAGCGCCCGTGCTTCGGAGGAGGACATGGGGTCCAGATTTAGTTTACAGGAGGTGCTAGAGTTCGGTTCAAATTCATGTCCGGTGACCTTGGAATTGTGCGGGGTTGTTGATATGTTTGGGTCCCAATTGTTGGACAGATGACGGTCGGAGTTCTGAAGCACGGCAGATAGATATGCCGATCGTGTCAACTTTCCGTGCATCGTCACTGCACTCCCCGAACTCGGATTGATATCCTACCCAAAGATCATTCAAGCAGTATGCGCATGCCTGGTTCAAGTTCTGCCATAAACATGCCAAATAATAGCCGGTGGCGCTCGGGAATAGTCACAGCGCCAGATTAATGGATAATCACGGCGTCGTGCAGAATTGACGCTGGAGACCGTCACAGTGGAATTATGCGAGCAAACTAGTACGTGTCAAGTTAGAACGGCCTACACCGGCAATTGATGCTGATCCGGAGTCAGTGGGATGCACACTGGCACGCGCAGGGACTTCAGTTTCTCCGTGCCATTTACTAGCAATCCGAGTCAGCGTAGAGGTCTTCTTTGATCATCTGGCAGTAGTGTAAGTACTGCCTTTTCCTGCGCTGTGTTGTAATTCTCACTTCTGACATTGTCGAGAGTATCAAGGTATCAAGTCTGCCATCCACGACGCTTCGTTCGGTATTATGGTGTGATCTCCGGAATGAAAATTTTGTTCATGGAGCCGCCAGGGTGAAACTAGTGTGCGTTTTCAAGTCACATGAAAACAACAAGTATTGCGCGACAATATCGCGGCGGGTACTTATCGTCCCAGGGTCTATATAGATCATGGTCTGGGAGAGCTTAGGCGGAACCCACGGCACTCCAATCAAGGCGAAACATGGGCGTTCGAATCGCATTTTGGGCATGTCTAGATTACTTGGCACTATGATCTTCTGGTAGCTGATGAAAAATTCAGATGCATCACCCTGCGCCACCTCCCCACCGCCAGACAAACTACATCCATCAGAAATGAACACCTCAGCCATTTCAATTGTTACGAACGTGGGTGGAGAGGGTAATCGCTAGTAGACAATTGCTTCTACGGGTGAGTGTATTCCACAGAATTTGCATCCGGATCATGGGATCCCTCAGTTTCTGCCGGCGGCACTGATTAACACGCACTTTTGCACGTCTGCCATGTTCGATGGTTATTTTTGCATTCTCCCATGCATGTTCGATGAACCTGTTTCGGCAACGAAGGAAAAACATCGAGGTATTCTATTGTTTATCGCGGGGAGGTTAAGACTATTCAGCCGTCCTATTTCCCTCGAAGTGACCGGTACTCGGAGTTTCTTTTCGTGGAGCCTTTGGATGGCGACGCCACCCCAATTCCGATCTATTCCATCTCAGACGCCACCCGACTTGACTCACACTGGCTATACCGCCCACAGCCCGGCATGGCCAGTCTGACGCGATCAAGAAATAGGTCAATCCAAATTGGTCGTGCTGTCATTTAGATTCGCTTAGAACCTTGCCAACATCGGCGCTCTGGCGTGCGAGGCTGGCCGTGTTCACGTCAGGCGCATCACCTCCAGCGGTAAGTGACTGTCCGCACCGCGAGTTGATTCATGATCCCCCAGGGTTGATTAGCTTTTTGTGATTTGTTCTCTGGTGGGTTGTAAGCAAAAACACTTCCCAGCTCTACCTCCTGTATCTGGAATTTTTGATAATCACAGCCTTCATATTTGATATTACACATACTCGGTGGCTCTTGTCGCTGCGTCACGACCCAATTGGGTGACTAAGTAATGCGGGCATCAAATGCGGTATCCCATGTGGCCTAACCAACGCTTCACGAGGTAGCAAATCGATCAGGCAACCATCCTCACAGGAACATTCATCGCCGACGGAATGTCGCGCATAGCGAAGTGGATAAATACCTCGAGTATTTCGAACAGAGCTCGACATGTTTCCCCTCATCCTCTCCGCCGTCCTCGCCACCTATATATTCCTAAGGCTCACCAGTGTTCGCACGTACTTCCGCGATGTTTCACGTTTTCCACCTCAAGTGCCAAGCTTACTAGCTGGGTACGACAGCGGGCTGCACTATGCACTTAATCCATGCGGTTTTCTCTCCCGATGCCAGTACGTCTCAGATAACTTGACTGGTTATCGATATAAACATAAACTAGGCAGCGATATGGCCCTGTATACCGGGTGTCACTTGGTTCTTGGAAGCTTGTAGTCATCTCTTCGGGGGACGCCATATCATCTGTCTTCTCCGCTCGTTCGCAGCTACTTCGGAATGATATCATGCATCGAGAGATGTTTTACGTCGTCGCTGGAGTCAAAGCCAACTACACTTACCTCCATGAAGTCATGATCCGCGAGCTCTACCCGCTCGTTGACAGGTGTTTATCTCCGCGCTCCCTAGGACAGACCACCCAGGCGTTTGGTCTCATACTGTTATCCCACATCAAGAACTTTATCCGCGATCACAGCGGTTCAATTTCAATCACACGACTTACCGCCGAGCCTCTTTACAACGCGACAAATCTCGTCCTCCTCGGCAGTGCCTTCCCGACCGACACCTACAGAGACTTCCAGACCCTCAACAAGAGTGTTCCATACCGTTTCGCTAGGACGTTGCTATGGTTTTGGCCATCCTACGCGGCACGAATGCGACTACTGAAGTCTCTCAGGGACTATTTACAGAGAGGGGAGGTCATCGACTGCAGTGACCAATTTTCCCGCGGATTCATGAAGGTCTTCAAGGAAAACAATATCCAATCCTTGGAGGGGGCTCAGTTGGTGCTCAACTTCCTGTGGGGTGTACACAGCAACACGATGAGCAACGCGTTCTTCGCGCTTTCATTTTTGCTGGTCAACCGTGATGACCTCGTGCAAGTCCGCGCAGAGATCGACTCAGCCGTCGAAAAGTTTGGCAACTTGGAGGCGTTGCTACAAGCTGATCCTGACAATCTGGATGACCCGTCCTTCCAGCTTCTTACATCTGCGATAATGGAGACCATGAGGCTCACGGGCTTGCATGCTGGGGTACGTCAGGCTAGTTGCGACTTTGATCTGGACCTGAAGGATGGGACGACCATATCGGTCAAGAAAGGAGAGTACATGTTTGGAAATGTCCACGCTGCCCACACGGATGCGACAGTCTTCCCGAAACCCGAGACATTTGTGGTCGACCGGTTCGCGCAGGAACCGTATCGAAGGAAACATTTGCAGACGGACGGATATCTCTTCCATTCCCTAGGCGGTGGCAGGCATGTCGTAAGTACCGTCACTTCCCAGCCGCTTCGCCGTGCTCAAGCTGACATGATCCCGCAGTGCAAGGGGAGATGGCTCGCCATTTACGAGATAAAGGTTCTTCTCATAATATTGCTCCATATGTTCGATTTTAGTCCCCAGGTGGAGTTACGTGTGCCTCGAGTCCACCCGCGTAGCATCGGGGTGATACACACGGATGATGATGTTTTTGTGCAGCTGTCTTCGTTCAGCGGAGGGCAGGCTTTAAATCGGAGGTGGAAGTGTGGTTTTAACACGTACAACGGCGATTTTTACTAATATCCAGATGGTTGTACAAATGTCGTTTTTCTTGAATGTATATATCACTATAATTGCTGTCGGAGACAACAGAATACCATTTGAACGTGACGAATATGCTAGACGTCTAGTGTACAAAGTTACTACAAACCAATTGGGTTTGGGTCAACAAGTGCAAACAATTCTTCACCACGCGCGACGACGGCGACGCACCAAACGTCGGACAACTTGAAATCTCAACACGTCGAAGACAGCTCGAACAACCTAGCGCCAGCCTTGATAGGACCAGACATCTCTCTGGTATCCTGCTAGACCTGCTCATTGGAGCACGTACTGTTCGCATCGGGAGTGGCGGGGTGGGTTGAGCATCCAGTAAGCTTCAGTGCTTCTCGTGTTGTCGATTCCACCTTTTCATTCCGTTGAATTTGCATGTTGCAGCGCACCTTCCCTCATCCGGCTCGACCAACTCGACTCGAGCCAGCGTCTATAGTTCTGTAGAACATTCATCCTACCGTTTTCGCTCTTGGCCACAGGCCATGACTGTCTCTCATCGAAAACGCGAGCACCAGCCCGATGAAATACAAAGTGAGTGACCTTTCCAAGAATCCATCTCAATCCAAGTCCAATTATGTTTCTCACGGGGGTCTGTTGCGTAATCTTGTAGCTGTCAATGAACCTGGCCTACAGATCCAGTGCGACTCATGCATGTGCGACCTGACGCATTCTATCCGAATAAAATGTGCCGATCCTGTATGTGAACCAGGCGATGGCGTGGACATTTGTCCTGGGTGTTTTTGTGTTGGAAAAGAGTTCGCAAAGCACAAACGCGGCCATGCATACCGTGTTATCGTAAGCCAGTGTGTTGGGGCGCTAGCACCACTGAGGCTGACATTGTCTTTTTTTTCTCTCAGGAACTACATTCATATCCTATCTTTTCAGATGATTGGGGTGCTGATGAGTATGTCAGTTTTTTCTTTATATCACCTGAAATTCACACCAGCTTCGTGCTATGCTAGGGAGCTACTGCTAATCGAGGGTATATCGAAAGCTGGCTTCGGAAATTGGCAAATGATTGCCGAGCATGTCGGCACTCGGACGAAGGAGGAAGTGGAAGAACATTACAACGCTATTTACGTGGATTCTCCCAACTGGCCTCTCCCGGTAAGCCGTCGACTCCAAACCAGAGCAATGTGCTCTAAACTTTCCTAATGCAGCGAATGGATGCTGATTTTGATGTCGATCCCGAAGAGTTCCAGCAGCGGAAACGAAGACGAATGTCAGCTATGAACAATGCTGTCCCACCTCCTCCAAAGGTCGCCCCAACGTCAGCGCCGGGGGTGCATGAAGTGGCTACCTTTCTTCCAGGTCGCTTAGAGTTCGAGCACGAGCTTGACAACGAAGCAGAGGAATTAGTCAAAGACCTCGAATTTGGTATCTGCCATGCTTACGGCGGAGATCAGATCATTGAGGACGAAAATGATGCCGATGTCAAAGCGCGGGCGCAGATGCTAGAAGAGCGGAAGTCGAGCGAAGATAACCGGTCAATGAGCCAACCGCCGGCTAATGGCGCGAATGGTTATGTCAATGGTCATGGTTCTGTCAACGGCGATACGTCGAGACCGCACTCAGTAGTCAAGTCGGAGGAGCCCAGTGGTAGCGATCAGCAGGCTACCGGAGAAGATGACCCTAATTCCGAAGAACCTATGCAGCCGCCCCCTTTCGAGACAGAAGACTCGCTTGCATTCAAGCTAACGATGATTGAAATGTACAATCAACGTGTAGCGAAACGTCACGAGGCCAAATCGGTCATTTTTGAGAGGGGCCTCCTTGAGTACAAGAAGGTCAGTTGGTTCGGTCCACATATACATCCTCCTAATGACTATTTACAGATGCAAGCTGCCGAAAAGAAACGAGCGAAAGAGGAAAAGGACATTGTACAACGCCTCCGACCCTTTGCCCGACTTCAGACCGCGGAAGATTACGAAGTGTTCGCTGCGGATATCCTGTGTAAGATTTCGTTGTTTGCTAACGGCAATGGGTGTTAATCACATACATTAGACGAGGCGATGCTGCGGAAGCGAATACAAGAATTGCAGCACTATCGGCGGATGGGCCTCACCACTGCTGCCGACATTGACAAGTTTGAGATGGACAGCATCCGACGTGTACGTATGCAACCTTTGCTCCATGTGGTTCGATTTGCGTCATCTTTTCTCCATTCCCAGGTGCAATTAAAGACAAATTTATCGCGGGATTACTACGCTTCTGAGCGTCTGAACCAGCTGCGTGGCGGAACTGGCCGTAAGTGCGGTTGCGCTGCTTATCATCCGTAAGCTGATGAGTCCCTTTAGGCGAATCAGAGGGCCGTAAGAGCCACGAACGGGAATCAACACCCAAACTTAACGCCAGCGCCTCGGGAACGGCCTCGGCACGCCGACCACGTACGTCCATTCCTCGCCACCATTTGCGGTACTGATCGATCTCCGATAATCAGCGGTCCCTCTGAATTTGGCCAACAGCCCTTCACTGCATTTACTTACACCCGCAGAACAAGCGCTTTGTTCACAGTTGCGTATTCTCCCAAAGCCGTATCTTGTCATCAAGGAAACACTGGTACGAGAGTACGCTCGTCGTGGTGGTAAGCTCCGCCGACGGGAGGCGCGAGATCTCGTGAAAATAGACGTCAACAAGACGAGTCGCGTCTGGGACTTTCTCGTGCAAGCGGGGTATCTCAAGATTACAGCGGACCCACTGCCCACTGCTCCCGCAGACCCCGCGTGCGTCGTTTTTATACCGCTTTGACCTGCACGACTCATGTCACAGCGGTAGGCAAGCACACACATCTCTGAGCGCATCACCATCCAAGGAGCAAATTCAATCCCGCGTTTCTCCAAACCCAGCCGCGCCTCAGGCAGCCTCTAAAACCGCCACTCACAACGGCTTGGCTTCTCAGCCAAAACCGTCGTTCACGTCCCCTACATTATTCCCCGCTCCGTGGCCACCAAGCCAATCCTGAGCACGTTGACCTTTGGCGTCGTATTACCATGTAGTCATCTAACCCACACACATCTGTACCATAGGCATCCCGCATACGCTGTTTTTTTTTTCTCGCACTTTCTCCGTGCTTTATTAATTACATTATGATAACCCCGTAGATCTTCCTGCAATGAGGTCTTCAATGATTGTTAAATCGATGGGAATGTTGGCACGTCGAAGATAGTCATCGTTCCTAGAAGATAGAGGAATCCGTTAGCAGGTCGAAAGATGTTCACATCGGCGCATTCTCACCAAAACTCGTATCCACGACCACCGGGTCACTTGTCAGACGAAGGAACTGATTTGAGTGACTGGGCGAGCTCACCTTGGAATAATGGCGATTGCCAGAATCGCACCTAGCAACAAGTGTGGTCAGCAAGAGCACGGATGCACCGAGCGTGACGCTTACAAGACAGTGACAATGGTCTGGCCCTCTCGCCACCCCATTTGCTGTACCCACTTGACGCACGCCACCAAGTTGCACGCACTACTCGATCCGAGGAACAAGCCGTCATGTTGGACAAGGTAGCGAGACATTGCGACAGCTTCTGCATCCGTTATCCTAAGACGCGTCCATGTCTAAGACAATGACCAGAGGAGAGAGAAGGGACTGAAAGTCACCGAAACGCGTCATCGAGGATGGGCAGCGCCAAATCGATATTGTTCGTCATCCGATTGATCCCGCTGTAGAAACACAAGGTACAATTTCAAACTGTCGATCAGGAGAAGGAACAAAAGAAGAACGCACATCCCTTCGACGACAGTATCAACTTGATGCCGTCGTTTTGTGCCTTCTGCTTCTTTGCGGTCGTACATGACACCAAATTGGACCTGTCATAGAATGACGCCCGGTGAGACCGCCCTGGATCTTGACAGAAGAAGTGTAATATGTACCTTGTTGTAGAGACCGCTTCCCTCGGGATCGGCCAGGATGACCTTGACGTTGTCGTCCATCGACTTGATATAGCGACCCGTACCAGCGATCGTTCCACCCGTCCCTGGGTTCGTAGGCCTTAGTCCCGCGGCTTGGACAGGTGAACCGCGATAGACGACTCACCAGCGCCCGAGACGAACGCATCCAGCTTGCCGTTTGTTTGTCGCCATATCTCTGGACCTGTCCCTTCAAAGTGTGCATCAAAGTTGCTCCTGTTCTGCATCGATGACCCAGTAAGACCCCAGTGATCGGGCTGGCAGCTCGACAACCCACCTCGAACTGGTCGGCGAAGAATCCGCGGGGCTTGGTCAATAGCTCCATATCCTGGGGGTCATCTTGTGTCCCTTCAGGGCATACATGCGACGATGTGGTGGAGACGACGACCGAAGGTGAACCTGTGATCATCTCATGGCTGATACTTGCGCCTTCAGTTCCGTTCAGTGCACTCGGTTGGCCAAATCGGATGGCGGCTTGTCGCGCCATGTTCTGACACGTCGCTGTGAGGATATGCTACGGGAAAACGGCGCATACATACGACATACTGCTCAGGAATGATTAGCGTGTGTGACAGAGGGTAGGTGGGGCACGGAGGTACGTACTTGTTTCTTGTCGACAATGCTGGCTGGGCGCACGCGCTGTACTTCTGCGCCCAGTGACTGTAACGCTTTCACCTTTTCTTCCGCGACATCGTCCGGCATGATGATGGCTTTTAAAAGAGGTGAGTAAGCAAGACCGCCAAAGGCAGCATGACTTACTCGTGTCATAACCCCTGCCAACAAGATAACAATTCGCATCAACGGCGGAAGAGACAATGAGGATCCCAGTCTCACCTGGCTTTTGATATCGTTGCTATTGAGATCCCAGTAGACCCTACGGTGCCTTCAAAGATTCGGGAGCCAGTGTGCGGGTGCAACAATCCTTGTCGTTCAGCATCTTCGATCACTGCCACCGACATGTAAGCCCTCGATGCATATATGCCGCGAGAATGCTCACTTCGCAAAGCAACCCGATCCTTGACACTACCGCCCGGATTCAGAAACTGGGTACAGACCAAATTCAGTCATGGCGTTCCGTCGAGAACATACCGAGAGCCCCACCTCGGCCTTTCCCAGAATCTCTACCCCAAGGGCGTCGCTCAACGAGTTGATTCTCACCAGCGGCGTGTTCCCTGATCCGTTGAACGTCATGTGCGTCGACGACTGTCCAGAGGTGACATGGGACCAAGAAGAGACACACCGATCAGCCCAGTCACTCCGTGTACGATTTCATCACTCCTGAGTTCGATAGGCCGCAGCGTGGTCTGCTTCTCTAGGTTTTCCTGTCTTCGGCGTTCAGAATAGTAACGCGCTATAGAGGTTGCGGAAATGGAGAGCGTGAACCCAATCAAAATTCCATAGGACACTTGACGAATAGCAGTGTTTGGCAGATGGAAGAAAGCAGAAATATCAGGAAACCTCATGAGGGGCGGAATGCAACATCCAACCCCAAGTCCTCAAGGGTTTAATTCAAGGCATGAGTTCGAGTTCAAGAAAGTGGGCCGAACGCCATCCAAGGCTACAGCCCATCGACAATGAAATCACACAAACTTGGCATCACAGGGAAACGTAGATTGCAAGTGAATAAGATACACAGGACCAGTAAAATACAGCAAAAGAAAGATCCATCAGACAGACGCTCAACTCGCTGGCTCCGGCTTACCGAGCTGCAAGCAGCCCAGCAAAGCGCAGAACCAAACGTCCTCGAGATCCCACCGAGGTGGAGACCATGTTCTCTGTCGAACGAGCGAGCGCGGATGTCATCGAATGGATTTGAAGGATGCGGCATGTGTAAACATGCGAGACTCGAGTTAGTTTCTATAAAATAGATCCTAGCTGAGTATGTTCTAAGGATTCATCTTGTCGAAACGCGGACTATATAGATTTTTTGCGCTGGTCCGTGCGCAACTGCACGTGACCTAGTTGCCACCTGGTGACGTCGCCCTTGTCAACGGCCACGTCAACCACGGGAAAGTTCGACCTCTTTCATATTCCCTTATGTAGCACTAGATAATAGATACTGTCATGTGGAAACATTTCAGTGTGAGAGTGCTTGCTGCTGCTGCCTAGCCAGACTCACACGAAGGATGGCAATACGGGCAAAGAGAGCGGTTTTGGTCGGGTATGACCAATGCATTGATGATCAATGATCAATCGGTCTACCACCATCCGCTCCGTCATTCGCCACTTATCTACAGCGACCATGGCAACCTCGACGGAAAAGCAAAAATTCTTCTTGACGCACAAAAAGTACGCCGTCGTCGGTGCATCGACGGACCAGTCAAAATGGGGAACAAAGGTAATCTCACAATGAACGTGGAAGTTTCATTGATGAATGAGCCCCTTTTCTAGATTCTTCAGTGGTACATTGCGAGGGACAAGGATGTGACACCCGTGCATTTGGTTTGTCGGGTGAACGATCGTTTGGGTTTCCTTGCTCATTCCTTCTTACAGACGAACAGCGAGCTAGAGGGACGTCAGACGGTCAAGTCCGTTGACGAACTGCCTTTGCCCGCCGAAACTGCACTCAGTATCATAACGCCCGCCAAGGTTTGTCGGTGTCGGTGTCATCCGTCATGGCCTTCTCACTCTACATTGTATAAAGATCACTATTAAGTTGTTGGAACAGGCAAAAGCCAAAGGCATCCCCGCTATTTGGATTCAACCTGGAGCATCCGACAAGGATTGCGCGGACTATATCACGAACAACGGGATGGCAGACTATGTGCTCTGGCAAGGAGAGTGTCTGTGGCGAGATGGTGATGGTGTACTTCGCACCATGGCTCACGAACGCGCATCAATGTAACACTAAACACGTTCCATGATGTCCTAGTTATCTGGTGGGTGCATACAACTTCGTTCCGAATCAATTTGCTGACTTGGACTTGTTGCAAGTATTACTCCATAGGAATGTTTCCGGATCATTTGCAGTCCTTGTTGGATGGTGTACGTTGAACATTTCCTTGGTTTGCGGTGTGCCCGTAAATTCGCATATATCATCAATGCCGAGCTCCCTTCTTTCGACGAAGCTAATACTTGGCCATTCTCTGGTGACAAACATTGAATTGACTCGACTTTCAGCCGTCGAAGCCCCTACAAGGACGATCCACTACAGCATGCACACCCCAATTTTGGATCTATATCCCAAGCCGTTGACCGATATCTCCACGCGCGTACTCTGTCCATCTTAGTATCTATAGATATCCTTTCACGGAGTTTCCTGCTTCTACCTTGCCCTCTACCCAATGCTTGATCAGTACACCCGCGATTGCAGTGGTTGGTGGCATCTTGAAGAGAGGTTCTGCCTTGGCAATGGTGTCAGTTCCCGATTGAGCCTTGGCTTTGTCCTCCGTCCATGCGGAAGCGATCTTATCGCTTGTTGTGCTGGATGTCGCGTCAAGGGAAGCCTTGACTTCTTCGCGGGTGTACCACCGGGCGTCTGAGAAAAGGGTATCGGCGATGAGACTCCGTGGTATATTGAAAGACGTCACCTTCTAATTCGTTGTCTAAATCCGTGCGGATCGGTTGGGAAGGGTCTGCCGTAGCATAGAAGCCCAACATGAGATTGGCAGGGAAGGGCTTTCGAAAGAATGCCAAATGATCATTAGCACACCATCTCAAACGCGTCGCGACTTGCCCATGGTTGCCCAGAGTGATATTGGATATTCCAAACTTTCACGCCAGCTTCTTCCCACATTTCGCGTCGCACCGCATCCTCGTACGATTCCCCAGGCTCGACGAAGCCTGCCAGGGCGGAATAGAACTTCGGCGGAAACCGTTTCTGTAAGGGGGGGCTTTAACACGACGGTCGGGTAAGGACGGGGCACAGCTGGCATACGTTTCTGCCGAGGATGACCTTATCTCCCGCTTCATTCATGACCAGCATGATGACGACGGGATCGGTTCTCGGATGGGAAAAGTTTTGCAGTCCACGCCTTCCCAGCTCAGTCAGCGGTTGTTTCCATGAATTGAGCTCGGACCGACCCTGATGGACAGGGCTTCTTGCCCGTGTTATCGGCCCATGGTAACAAGGTGGTACATGAAAGCTTCCAACCTGCCCAGAGAGAATATGATGGGGAACCACACGCAGGGCAGAACTATATCAGAGAAGTGAGTCGAGATGATCAGCAAGAAGCGATGTGTAGGCCGTGCCTTGTTCCTGTCATTCCAGTCTACCATACTCCGGGCGCCAGCAAAAACGCCGGCAGCAAACACATCCAAGGCACCCATCGCCGTTCTAGGGTCTGTGAAAGCCAACTTGGCACCGGACTTTGCAAGTGCAAAATTCTCAACAACTTCATCCACCTTGCCTTCTTCAAGATCGGCAACATCAACAGAGAAGTATGGGGTACCATCGATGTTGGCAACAGCCACCTCTGGCTCCTTGAAGTCTGATGAAGGAAGCGCGGAAGCCGTGGTCGGATCACGCTCTTCGAGACCAAGGAAGACAACGCGTGGTCCGTGGAACCGGGCGGCCTCGAGAATGGGTAGCACCTCCGTGCTCGACTCTCCAGGATGCTGACCCTGACCAAAGTATGGACCAGGACCAAGCAAGGATTCGACATCACTGGTCGTCAACAGCGCCAATGTGCGTTTCTCAGTGTTGGGGTCCGTGGCCAGCAATGGCATCCCGCCTTGGAACACGATCCACCGCGTTGCTGGGGATGCGACGACGGCATTGAGAAAGCCTTGCGAGGGTCGTAACCATGAGAGGCGGTTTAGTGGGGATCCACCCATGAAATTCACGAAGCTGCATGTCGTCAACGGTGCACTGACATGTTGTTGAGATCGATCTGAGACTCACTTTTCGCCCATCTTGTTCGAGATCCTACGGATGGGCCAGGAAAGGAGGAGATTAGAGCACCCGTTGCTACGAGATCGAAATGCTGCGTGGCACTTGCTCAGCCACGCCATGTGGCCATGGAGATTATATCTGTGTATTTAAAGTCTACCCATACTACACGCAAGCTGGTGAAGTCAGCGGGCCAGTTATATTTAGCTGTGGGTAGTCTCCGCGAGGATAAAAAGTTGGAGCAGGGAGAACTTGGAGTACAGACTGATGTTACTTGGAGAGCGAAAACCCCAAACTCTGAGCGCTCACGACTGTTCATTTACTACCCCGCAGTCGTTGCTGGACTACCCGAGCCTAATTGAACTTGCTTCCGGCAGTAGTCAAGGTTCTCCTCTCTCCCATTGGACTGGATCTTCCCGAACTCATCCGGTTTTCCCGTCACCCGGATCATCTTCAGAATTTTGAATGTCGTATCCAGCCCACTGATATGCACGTTGAAATGCACGCCGTGGAGTCCTGTCAAGATGCTCTGATGTGCGAAATAATGCAGATTTACGTGGCGAACAGTGTCAGTCTTCAAGTTCTTGTTCCTTCCTTATCCGAGACATGGCAGATTAGTAGACTTCTCCTAAACGTGAGCATTGTTCTTGCCATAAGAAGAGAACAAGGGCTAAGACATGGGGTTCTCTTCCTCAACATTTCGAGACCAGCGGATCTTCGACATATCTGCAAATGGGTGATGTTCAAGTCCCATACATCGGTCGCCTCGTGGCCTCGGCCTGGCGGTGCAAAGCATTGTGAATGCTGCGTTCGACGGAGTGTCCGTGCCTCCCCGCAAGTTCATCCGAGCGTCCGTTGCCACACTCGTGGTTTCATCCGTTGGCCCATGCGCACTGGATCAGGGGGGGGCCGTGCGCGGGGATATCGATGAGTCAGGCAAGTCCTTCATATAAAAACACCCCTTCCCTGCGGATATGAGACATCGATACGGGCGCGTCTCGAAACGGAGCACAATGGGGAATTGTCATGGGCTTATTTCGCTTGCAATCTGGAATTTAAAGGCGAACACCGAAGGAACATGTAATGAACGTTACGTTCCCCCCGAGCGCCCTTGAAACTACCTTTTATGGCAATTCGTTTGTTCGCTGCCCATTTCTGGATCCCATCGCGAAGGTTGCAGGGGCTCCCTGTCGCAGGGGACCCCAAGTTCCAGCGCAGAAGGCGGATTCTTATTCTGACCGGTTTTTCTCCCGTATCTTTCAACTTTCCTTAATAGGCACGCAACAATGGTGGCTTGGCCCCTCGAAGCTTGATGAAATGCCCTGCTCCCGGGATGGGTTTTAAATGTTTGGAGAATAAGATTAGGTCGTTGTCCAAACCTTGTATAAAGAGACACCCCTCGGTCCTTGCAGTGGTCCCACTGCATGAACCTTGAGCTGCCGTACGCCCTTTTTTGTTACTTTTGGTTCTAGTTGCCCTCGGCGGGAGTTCTGATCATGAGTATGTTCCCTTTCCTCCAGTGTGCGATGACGGACTCCGACATGCCCCGCCCCAAACCAGAAGGGAATAGAGGACATCGTTTTCCCGAGTCCGTTGTCACACCCACTCAAGCCATTGCAGAGGCATGGCAACGCGAATCACTCCAGAACCAGGAATACTGGCGGCAAGCAGAAGCAAAACGGAGAGAACAATATTTAGCCTCAAGACCTCCACGACCCCGACATGGTTCACATGGTTCTGGCAGTAAAATGTAGCTCTATTCAACCGCATGTAGCAACTTCGAGGTGGGTTATAGCTGTCGTTCGCTCTTCCACTTCATTGTCAACTGATCGTCTGCTACTAGTTTCGTATTCATTCATGTAAATATCAACATTTGGTTCAAGCGATACCTCGAACGACAACAATTACTGTACAACATGGCTGCTTGACGGAGGTCAAGTCACATTCGAATTGGGCATGTACAAGGACTGGGTGCCTTGATTGAGGAGACGACAAAATTTATGTTATTAGGTGTTGATACAACGCGAGAAAATAGATTGGATCACTGTCCTGATGTTACAGGTGTTTTAGTGATAACTGAACTGAGCGTATCATTCATTTCGTCCAAGTCGTGTTGCTCCTCCTCCTCATCGTCCTCGTCGTCTTCCTCCTCCAACGCGGCTTCAGCTTCAGCCTGTGCCTGCGCAGCTGACGCAGCGTTGGCAATTGCTTGCTCGAGCAATTTTGTTTGCTCTTCCGACAAACCGTAGAGAGACAGCTGAGGTGCGGGAACCGCACCCTCGGAGCGCGCTCCGTTCTCCACGGTCCGGGCGGAATCAACCTGTTTGTCATTGGGGTACGAGAACGACCCTTCAGGGTGGTCCATCAAGTCACCGTTATTGCCGGCAGGACTCATACCCTGAATTTGAGACAACGCAGCTAAATTCTGCATCTGCGCGCGCGCAATGACGCTCGCCAATGTCGCTTGCCCGCCAGTGGGATCAAGATGCAATGGAGGTGCTGCATGATCTGTACCAAGCACCGACGACACGTGTCCCTGCAACGTTGCATGGAGGCTGAGCACGGCGGCCTGCATCAGTCGAATGACATCACCGTGCACTTCCCCTTCCTCCATGTGTCCATCGCCTCCATGGCCATAGTATGTCGTAGCGGCTGCACTGCCCGTGACAATATCCGCCCACATTCTCGTACGCCGACCCTCCCGCACCGCATCTTCATCTCCTTCTTTGTCCAATGCCACCTCCTTAACCGTAGCATTGACGCAATTTTCTCCCTTGCCGCCCCGTGCTGCGCTGCTATTTTTATGTCGCTTGATGGCATCACGACGTGAAAACATCTTGTCACAACCAGCACATTGCCAGGCTTTCTTTTCGTGGAGTTTTGCATGACGCTTGAGGTCATGGTTACGTGCAAATGACGCAGGACAAACCGCGCAACGGAATGGACGGTGTACGGCATGAACACGCTGGTGTGCTCGTAGACTGTAAAGCCTTGCAAATATCCTGCGGCAACCGGGTACAAGACAAGGGTAGACGGCTGTGCCAATATCATGGAACGGAACAGACGGATTAGGATGCGTGCCTTGCGGAGTCCAGGGGTGAGAAGGGTGGGATGCGGAACCTGGAGCTTGCGAGAGAGCGTGGTTTGGAGTTGCTGTAGGGCCAATCTGAATACCACTGAGGACACCGAGGACTTGAATCAAGCCACCAATCTCTTGCAGCGCATTCATTTCCGGACCACCTCCGGCGGATGATGTCATGGAAAAAAGGAACAATTGATGGAGATGCAACTGGACAGAAGATATGACGGACGGATCAAGCGAACCATCGGCCGGAGAGTTCGCGCTGAGAACGTCGGAGACAATTTTGACAGCTTCGGCTATTTGCCGCTGAAGGTCGGGGTATACGACATTCGGTCGTTTGAAAGCGCGAGCGTCGTCTTGCCGTTCTTCCCCTTCGCTCTCGTCGCGTTTACGCTTCCCCTTGTCAAGCTGAATTGCAGGGGCGTTTGAATGACGCATCGTCGCGAAAAGGGCGTCTGAGCGTGCCAACGACACAAGGATGGGCGACAGAGTTTTGGCAAGTTCTTTTGAAATAGATCCGGTGAGAACAACCTGGTTCAGGACGTTCAATATATTGTCGTTGTTAGTTCCGGGAACGACAGCGGATGCGAGCGTGGAGTAGGCAAGTTTGTCGTTCGACGTGATTGCAAGAATAGCCTTCATCGTCTGCAATGCTGCATCCTGCTTTTTTGACAGAGTGCCTTTGGGTCCAGAGACACCGTACTCGCCCGGAGGGGCTACGACGTGAGACGCAAGTGGTTGTGCGATTGGATTAGCTTGCGCAGCTTGTGCCTTGCTGATGTCGGCCCAAAGTTGCTCGTTAAGGCGACGTGCTATCTCCTCTGCCTCTTCGTCGTCCTCTTCTTCGTCTTCGTCATCATCTGAACCCTCCTCATCCCGGACATTCGTGCCGTCCTCTGTTGGGGCTCCCACACTGCCAGTGTCAATGACACGAGAAGTCACGTCGTTCCCGACGGTCTGTTGATCTGCAACAACTTCTGACATCAGCCTTGAGAACTGTCAGCAAATAGATTTCATGAATTCTGTTCGTTGGTCGTCCGATCAGGAGCAACCTTACCGGTAGGGGAAAAGAATCCACGCTGCAAATGAACTTACAGCCTCCGAAACAGGAAACGACAAGCGCTCACGTGATGTCTGGATGTAATATGCCTTACGTAACAAGTGAAAGTAGTTTTCAATATCCGCGAATGTGCGATAACAAGCCTGTTTGTCCGTCGCGTTACGGACGTGGGCTACACGAGTTTGGCGAACGCGCTATTTTTCCCTTCGAAGCGTCTCTAAGAATACCAAGATAACATGGCAGGCAATACCATCAAAGATTTGGCGGCTGGAACTGCCGGTGGAATCGCTCAGGTGAGTGATCCATGTTCCGTGGGCGACTCAAGATGCTCAGTTCTTCGGCCAATGGTAGGTGCTCGTCGGACAACCCTTTGACATCGTGAAAGTGGTCAGTGCATGAAAATCGCCTTAGCAGAACATACGGGCTTTATCTTTGCATCCTCGTAGCGCATGCAAACGGCAGCCAAAGGGACCTACACTGGTATGCTGCAATGTGCTGGTGGGATCCTGAAGAATGAAGGACCGTTGGCGTTCTACAAGGTTCGTTGGACCTCGAATGAAACAAAGAGATGTCTGACAACCTTTCAGGGCACGCTCACGCCTTTGTTAGGTATCGGAGTTTGTGTGTCCATACAGTTTGGTGCTTTGGAATACACGAAGAGAGTGTTCGCAGAACGCAATCTAGCTAACGGGAAGGGGGGTGAAGGAGGTAAAACTCTCGGAGCAAGTCAACTGTTCACAGCAGGTATTGCGGCTGGGCTTGCGAATGGCTTCGTCTCCGGTCCGGTAGAGCACATCAGGATCCGTGAGTATTTCGGATGACCAGGTCAATGACCATCTCACGGGATCTTGCAGGACTGCAAACTCAATCTAATACGAACCCAATGTATAAGGGTCCCTTTGATGCTATCAAGAAGATATACTCACAACACGGGATTCCTGGCATCTTCAAAGGCCAAGGTGTAACCTTCCTCCGTGAAGCGGCCGGTTATGGGATCTATTTCATGGTGTATGAGAAACTAGTCCAACGCGAGATGGCCCAAAAAGGCATCCGGCGAGAGCAGATAAGCCCATTGAATGCCGTCCTCTACGGTGCAACAGCCGGATATGCGGTAAGCCCTCTCTTCGATGAATCACACAATCGAGCTCATCGGTTTGTTTGTAGCTGTGGGCAGTAATATATCCCATAGATATGATTAAATCTCGAATGCAAACTGATGGGTTCAGTCCATCGACTGGTCAGAAGTATGCCTCTGCTCGGGATTGTGTGCGGAAAGTTTGGCGGACGGAAGGTATCGCTGCCTTCACGCGTGGGCTCGGTCCCACCCTTATCCGGTCAGTGCAATCTCCACCCTATATCATCAACCAACTAACACCGGTGATATAGTTCTCCATTTGCAAATGGAGCTACCTTCCTTGGCTTCGAGCTCGCAAGCCGGGTTCTTTACTCCTGATTGATTGCTAGGATACCCCCATTCCCTCTAGATATACCGTTTTATGTTGGGAGTTACAGGATGTTATACATAGCTGGATACTTGGTTCACACGTAGATACCACTATCGACCTATCCTTGGAAGAGCTTCTTTTGTCATACGTTATATCTCAAA